>BPVZ01000142.1:371254-407476 GCA_020521535.1 Rubroshorea leprosula | reverse complement strand
TTGGTAACATGGCTTGTTAATTAATGGTAGAAGAATGACATGTCAAAAAATTCCTAGAATTGACAACATGGACAAGGGAATGACATGGCAAAAAAAAAAAAAAAGACATTAAGAAATTCGCTTTTATTTTCTTCCTCTCTTTTTCTCCTCTTTCCCATTTTCTTTCCCTTTCCTCTTCCTTCCTTCTGCTACTGTAAACTCTAACACCTAAAACCACCTTCGATTTTCCTCACCAAATCAATTCATCTTCTTCCCCTTGATTTTCCTCACCCCTTTCTCTTCCAGATTTGGTTATTCATCGCCTATCACTTGTACACCTAACAAATCTAGGACCACCGCAAATCAAATCTCAAAATCTACCCTAATCCACCGAAATATGGCTCTTTTAAGTAGTCCAGAAGATACATCATCATCATCATCAAACAAAATTACCTCTTCCAGGACTTTCAAACCTAATAGCTGCTGGGTTCAATCAAACCCAACAATGGAACCCAGCAAGGCTACTGGGTTCGAAAGAACCCAACAAAGCTACGAAGTTCAATGGAAAGAAAGGAAAGACATGTTAGGGTTGAAAATTGCTAGGTTCAAAGCTGATGTTGAGATATTAGGGTTTACAGAAGTTGAAGAAAGGGAAGAGGAAAAAAAAAAAACCTAAAAAAAGGAAATTTTTTTTGGGTGGGAGGAGTTGGAATTACGTGGACAAAATTTTTAGCCACATCATTTGTTTTTGCCAAATTGTCAATCTTTCATGTGAAAATTTTCAAACACATAATGCTTGTTTTGTCAATTAATGTGGAAAAATTAACGGAATGATCAAGTTGGGGCCAAATTTGCAAACAGTAGAAACCAAATTAAGGATTTTTTTTAAGTTGAAGGATTTAATTAGAGGTTCGTACAATAGTTGAAGGATCAAAATGAGGGTTTAACTAGATAAAAATAACTTATACACAAGGAATATGGACAATGCAACATAAATTTGTATTCTTTTTAGAATATAATATCTTAAGAAGTTAAGTGTAATTTTCTTTGTGTGAATTGTATTTTACTTAACTATTAATAGAAGAGGTGAATCTCTTAAATTAAAGATTTATCCTCCATCAATACTTAATTGTTTTATAGTTTATATAGTGCAAATTGCAAAATAATATTATGATATAATATTACTTTTGTTTGTCTTTTGGTTATCAATTTTTTGTGTAGCATGTTAAAAGAGAAATTAATTAAAAATTGAAAAACACTCACTAGATTAGAGTATGCGAGAAAAGTAAAAATTAAGATATCTTAAATATTTTAAATATCAAAACTTCATGGAGAATTATTTAAATATTTTTAATAATTTTTTTATATAGACACATTAAGAATAATTTATTCTTTTTATAATTATTTTAATATTTTAATTATTAAAATAATAATATTTAGTCTATAATATAATAATATTTAAAATAAATGTGATAGTTATGTATTTTAGATTGTATTGAATTATACAACTTAAATTATTAAATGAAAAGCATATGTCTTGATTTCGGGGGTTGTCCCCATCTAACCATTTATATTTCTAACGATTTATATTTTTTAATTTAGTATAATTTAAGTTATAAAACAAATTCTCATTCTATAATCAATATTTTTATTTATAAATTTAACATTACATCCCATAAAGTTTTGTAAAAAAATTAAAATCACAAACATTGTTGTTCTGTTAATTATAAAAAATAATTTAATTGTTGTCCCCCTAATTATAAAAATAATTTTTATTGTTCAAAAAAAAGGGAGGGAGCGAGGAATCAAGAATGAGAAAGAAAATTTTTTAAAAATTGTTAATATTGGGAACCACAAGTCATGGCACTAGAGTCTCAAGTCATTCGGAGAACATTCTTGCAATATGGTTTGGACTTCGTATAAGAGTGAAAAATTTCCCCTTTTCTTCAAGGTTTAGGTACTTCCTTGTGGTCCGTGCGATGACCATTGACCAGACCCACCAATGAAAAATTGAGAAAAAAGAAATGCATGTACAAATTACATGAGCAAAGGATAGCCATATTGTCCATGGACAAGTTGGGAATTACTGCTTTTGAATGGTTAAAAGAAGATAATGGCTTGTAGATCCAACAAACAGATTTGATCGGATGAGTTTGAATTAGATTAATTACCGTTGCCTATATGATCAAATATGTTGCGTTAAACGTGTTAACAAGTCAAGAAATATTGCATGAAACTTAAATTGGATTCAAAATAGACAGATAAGATGATAGATTCTTAATGCAGATATACATATATCATATACTGAGATTTTAATAGGTCCTTAAGTCCCAGAAATAAAACATAGCAGTATTATTTCATCAAAACCAAGCAACATTTCAAAATATAAAGGACAAATGTATCTAACAGACAGAACTAAAAACAGAAATTAGACAAACTCCATGGCTAAAGGACGACCACCAAATGAAACCTTCATTCATTATATTCCGTTGAGCAACCTCTCCCCAATGTTGTAAGAAGCATAAGCATCAATGCATGGATACTGGATCATCAAGAACTCTAGACTGCCAAACGCTCCTGCAAACATCCACCGGCTTTGGCATGTGAAGCCCCAGACCCAGATTAGCAATGTCTTTGAGCCCAGGTTTACTGTAAAACATACTTGGCCAACGTTTCATTGTTATTTCTCGAACATCAGGTACATTGGAACAGTGGAGTCCATATTCAATCCTCAGCTTTTCCGCATCTCTTGCAACCTCAACTCCAACAAAAGTAAGATTAGGATCGCACAAGGAAATCCCGGAGAGATTGAGGAACTCAGTCCAGGTAGAACAGTTGGAGAATGAGACACTTGGTGCCTACGCAGAGTTGCAGAACAGCTGTTTTGTTGGACATGAAAGGAAATTGGTTAGGCTTCCATTCAGAGTCCAGCCCCACGATCACTTGCTGTCCGTTGTACATGGAACGGATGTTCTGCACCAAGGAATCGACCACGGCTGCCTTGTCCGTGACAGTCACATATATAACCTCACCGGAAAGGAACACGATTTGTTTCTGTACTTTCCATCTTTCTTTGTTAGTCATAACATTTCAAAGTCCGTCTATTTATAGAGTTGTGCCAATATTGAAACATGGAAGTATAGATACGTTGTTTTAATTTATGGGAAAACCAAAAGCCAGATTTTTAATTGTTTTTGCTTTAATATATGCTTCCATTGAAACTCGAAGACGCTCGCTAGCTAGGAAAAGAAATGACTTTAAAACGGTGTGTATTCAATGGATAAAATGTGGGAATCGCTCGTCAGTAGACTGGTTAACAGGAGACAATATATTAATGACATAGTACCATAATTAACCTTCTATTAAGCCCAATGTGTGGCTCAACGGTTAAAATTTTGAGGGTGTAAGTTAAAAATCTCAAATTCGACTCTTGAGTTGAGTGAAGAAAGTTTTGAGAATAGAAAAAGAATTTAAGAATAAGAAAGGATTATCTTCTTTTGAATAGCCTATAATCAGATATATTAAAAAAATTAGCTTTCTATTAGAAATTAACTTAAGAGAATGATTCAATTATCAAGAATTTAAAATTTTAAATTAAAAATCTCAAATTTAGATTTTGAATTAAGTGAAGAGAGATTTAAGAAAAAGAGAAATTTATTTTTTTTGTATAATTTATTATTATCATATATACAAAAAAAAAAAAAGTGTTCTATTAGAAATCCAAGAGTTAAGTTAAATTCTTAGCACCTCTATTTTCAAATATAAGTCTATGTATAAAAAAAAATATCTCAATTATCATTCATATATTATAAAAAAATAATATTACCCAAGCCGTGCGAAAAAGGTGGCATTGTTCTTCCTTTTTCATGGAAACTCGTCAATAGGAAATGCATCTCCGTCAAGTTATAATTTAGTACCTCGTTCTTAGTACAACTCTCTAATGGATTCAATTAAAATAGACCTCAAAATATATTAGTAGTTCAATCCTAACATATAGATTCTGATCCCCACGTTTTCGGCTAGTGACCACAATCCTTCGTTAAAATAGAGATCATCTCCTGTGAACGCATGTTTAACTCCCACAAATCTCATTTCTTATTCTCTCAAATTGCCCTATTCAAAAAAAAAAAAAACATATACAGATCTTCTGCTTACGTAAAGCAATAGACCAGATGTTCATCTCCCAATTCTCTGCTAAACAATCTCTATTTCTGTTGTTTCTATTACCTTGCCACGGTACTGAATGAAACCAGTTTGAGTCATTTTCTAACAACATTTTTCCAGAGACAGCGTCCATGAACGGTTTTTCTAAGGGCACAGATTAATGAATGTTAAGTTCTGCAAAGCCATAAAGTTGCATTCATGTCACGAAATAGGAGAAAAGGCAACTCTAAGGACAGCTTTTTTAACATGGTGCATTTAACAGGGAAAAGGCAGAACAGAGAAAAGGGGAAGAAGAACTAGAGCACTTTGCATCACGAATCAGTAAAATATTAACCACTCATGACTCATTCAATAACTTGTTCGCAATTTTGAAGTAAGCATACACATTTGATGCGGCAAGCTTAATCTGTTTCTTGTTAAGAACTTCGCCACCCCAATCACTAAACACAACGCTGGTCGGTTTCTCCAGCTTTAACGACCCCACCATTAAAGCCAGCTCATCCACCCCACACAAACCCAGCTGAGGTTTCCTCATAACTTCAGCAGCAAACTGTTTCAAATCAACAGCATTTTTACATCCCAGGCCATACTCTTTCTCTAACTTCGTCAGACTTCCTTTGATACCTATCCCAACGAAGGTGAAATCCGGTAACTGAAGAAAATTGAAGAGGGAGTTTGGAACAGAGTCGAAAAAGGGTAGCTAAATTATGAGACATTTATCCCCATCATAAAGTTGCAAAATTGCAACATCACTCTTGCTTGTTGAACTCCTTTCTTCGTTCAGTGTTAACTCTACATCCAAACCGATGACTTTCTTATCGTTCCTCCTGTTAGACAGGAAATCCCTTATGTGACGGTCGACATCTGTTTCACTTTGGGTTACCGTTGTTCTAACATGATCATCACCCAGGGTGACAACTAGTACAGTGGCCATCTTACAGGAGTTGTTACTATGAATACTCCGGAGAGAATTCTTTGGTGGTTTATATAGAGTCATACATGATACATGCTGAGGTTGGGAATTTGGAAAGATTCGTTCATTGAATTTGAAATTTTCTAGATGTATCTGTTTGAGAAACTTAAAAGTCTCAAGCATAAATGTCTACCCTCTTGGGAAAGAAAAAGTTACCACTCTTATATGGTCCATCGTTAGATACACTACCTTTGTCCATTTTGTTTTGTTACTCTTAGGGACAGGTAGTTCGGGAAAATTAACCGGTTAGAAGGGATATAGGAAAGGAGAAAAGTGAGAAAAAGTTACCCTCCTTGTATCATTCTTAATCGGATATATTACAAGAATCATCCAATTTTCTGCAAAGCTTCAGGCTGACGAATAAGATGCAAACATCTACACATCCAAGCTGGCTGACACTTCCTAACAAAATTATTGGCATAACAAATAATTAAAAGTTATGATAGAAAATAGCTATCTTTTTCTGAATACTTCAACGACCCATAGTGGTGGTTGATCCGTAGTTATGTGAGAGACGAAATTTTCCCAGAGAAATAATGGTTATTAACACCGGGCCTAAGGCGGGAATGGTTTAAAGCAGCATAACAAACTAAATTGGGAAAGCAATCCCACCATCTACCAAGAATACAAGTCCATTACTAAATGCAAGTGAACAATCAATCAGAAAAGGTTGGTCCAAATGATTACCAGCCAAACTTAAAAACCAAAACCGCATATGGCTTCCTTACGATAAAAATGTACTGGACAGATCTGCACTTAAAAGTTTAAAACTGGAACAAACTTCAGTAACATTAGCCAAGTGTTCCCTTCATACACTGGCTGAATACAATAACCAAACATGCTTTACCTAGATCATAGCTCCCCTGTGCAATACACCATACCTGACAAAAATCTGGTGGACCCTGAAAAATTTTTGGAGTAAAACTTTAAGCTAATGGGAAATGGGCAAAACAAAGTATGAAATTTTACAAAAAAAAACAACACAATTACTGGCTATGTCTGCCTGACTAAAACCCTAGATTAACAAATTGAACCCTTCTCTTTCCTGGAAGTAATTGCAGAAAGTGTCATACAAAGGAGGATCAAAGAAATTGGACAATTTCTTCTCCCACAAAAAGCATCATCTTATGCAACATGAAACATACCATGGGTAACCAAGAATGGAGCAACAAACCAAAAGGAACAGATGATAGTAATTTTTCCTCTTTACTTGATTAAAACGAGTGACAACTCACCAAAATTCCATTTCACTGATCTAGTACTGAT
Source organism: Rubroshorea leprosula (assembly GCA_020521535.1). NCBI lineage: Eukaryota > Viridiplantae > Streptophyta > Magnoliopsida > Malvales > Dipterocarpaceae > Rubroshorea > Rubroshorea leprosula. The sequence continues at coordinate 401,094 of BPVZ01000142.1, read as the reverse complement.
TGTAAGCTTTCCCAAAATCTTCACGCCTCTGATGCTGGAACTCACCATAAGGGTCATGAGGCCTTGAAGAATAATTTTCCATAGGGGTTGGGTACCTAGCCCTTGAATCCATAGGTATATTGGTTCCTGTGTAATGAGGATTGACTGACGATCCATCATATTCCGAATACACGTGCTGTTTATAAGCACCAAAACCTGAAGGAGGCATTTGCTGTCGTGCCTGTTGCTGGCATCTTTGTGCATCAAATTTAAGAAAATCCTCCCATTCTTTTGCATGGGATCCCCTTAGCATAGCCAGTTTCTTCATGTAATTCTCTCTCATCTCCCTGATAGTCTAAAAGCCGTAGAACTATAAGTCAGAAATTAGACCTCATTGACACAGCAAATAGCAGCATTGCTGTCCCAAGAAATAGTTTTTCACAGAAGAGGGCCGCAAAAAGTATAAGCAGTTTCCATGTCCATAGCCTCATTAATCAATATAAATAACTTACAGCTCAGCCTCAAAAGGATGAAACAGTAGCGACTTGGAAAAAAATTCCATGCTAGACACATGGAACGCATCAGCACTCTTAAGATTCTATTAAGCAATAGAGCATGAACACACTTTTTAATTTTTTCTGATGACAAATTTCGTGGTATTTATTGAAGCTGGTAAATATTAAAATATCAAAATTATAAATACAAAACAGAAATTCAACTTGTACTGAACAAATACTTCTTTGTTTATAAGCACACTTGATGGAGGTCCGACAAGGCTAAAAGTATAGGACATCTCCAGAAGGATCTATGATTGTCCAATAAGCTGGTTAGCCACAGAGCATGTAACCACAGTAATACAAGGTATGTTTCTTACCTCCCAGTGTTTGTAATTCTCTTCATCTTCTTCCTTATCATGAATTTTTCCTAGTTCCATTGCCTCTCTCTTATATTCTGACTCCAATTCTTCTAATGTCTGTGGAAAGGCAGGGTATTCAAACTGATTCCCAGGTTGCATGTTTGACGCCCTCCTCTCAGTATCCCATACATCAGGCCTATAACCTCCCATGCTCTGGTTATGATCATCATAAGAATTATATGAATTGCCAACATATAGGGGATGCCCTGGAGATTTAGAATTGCTTGAACGACTCCTAGCGCCATCATTACCATAAGCTTCATGAAATGAATAGTTTGTTAAGCACTTGATTCGAGATGCTAGCATAGATGCAGCTTCAACTACACATCCTATCTTTTATTCACATAGTGAACCCATCCATTGCAAGCCACATATGCTTTCAATAAACAACTTCTTTTGGAGACAACCCTTCAATTCATACCCACCCAGGAAAGTTACTTCAGAATTGCACACAAATTGCTTGAAAATAAGAACTTACCACTTGCTGCAAAAAATGATAAGCAAAAAAATGCATTATAGGAATTCAAGATCAGGTAACAAAATGTTAGAGAACCACATAAGAAAACCTACAGGGCCTAAGCTACAAGACTGGGATTACCACCTTCCTCTGGATACCATAAACAGATTGGATGCTGTCCCTACCTTGTGGAGAACCTCTAGAAAATTTCAGTAAATCCTCACGAACACTGTCTTCCAAGACTTTATCTTGCCTGCCAAATCTTGGTTGAAAGTGTGAAGAATTATGTGGACCTGAATGAGACCTTTGGGTTTCAGGGCGTCTCAGCCTTGCACCCACAAGACTTCTCTCAAGAGACCTTGATCTACTTCTGTGAGAACTAGAAGCCTTTGGATCACCCTCCTCCTTTAATTTGTGCACAGCATCCACACCTTTTTTCAAAATCAACCTATCCTTGCCACTGACTATTATAAATTTCTCATCCATTCTGATTTTGCAGCCAATATCCTTTTCAATCCTCTGCATTCCTTTCTCTGTGAAAACTGACCTTACATGCTGATCTCTGGCAGGTATCCTTTCAAAGAAATCTTGAGTGTTGCGATCACCAAGGGTAGAGGGACATCCCTACAAACAACTCAAAGAACAGCATTTATGATCAAAACAATACCAGATATCCACCTTCCTGAGGATAGAGTGACATTATTTAGCAACAAACCTTAGACTTGGATGGGAAAGATTAAATAGAACAAAAATCCTAGATCAGAAGCTCTATTCAGCAAGGAACTTGAAGAGTTTAAGCACTATTCTAAAAAAGAAACTTAGTAAACTCCCATGTCAGGCTAAAATCAATCTTATTTGAGCTCTAAACTGGCTAGCAGGAAATAACCCATAGCTTGGAACCAAAACCATTGCATTAAGGGGATTTACCATGTAGATGGTACATTGTCTGAAGACTGAAGGTGAATTAGACTATAGCAAACAATGCACACAGAATAAGTAAACATTTACATAGAATTATAAGATATTTAGTACCTGAGTAAAATGACCTGATTCTCCACACAATTTGCAAATCATTTCTTCTTCTTTCCTCTTCTTCCAGTTTCTCTCAGTCGCCTTGGATTTAGCCTCCCAAACCTTAGCTTCTCGGCTAGTGAAATCTGTTGGGACAGCATTGGGATCGCGTTGTTCCTCTTCCTCATCAGAACCTGCATGAGATCGTTTATTCGTCTTTGCTCTATCTTGTACACTGTTAACTGTAGATCCTGGAGGACCAGTGTATTCCTTATAAATTTCACTGAAATCATCATCAATATCTGGATCTGGTCTGTTTGCCATCTAAAAGGGAAAAAATATATATATATATGTAACCCTGTATTATCAAACATACTCCTTAAAATCCAATGGATGGAAGTGATAAAGTTGAAAATAAACAAAGGCACAACATTTACATGATTAGTAGATATTACAAAAAATACTTGGCTAAAGGACTGTATTCTAAAAATTATTAAAATTTCAAAACTTGCATCCATTTTCCTTATGTAAGATGTAATAATAATAATAAATTGTCTTTAGAAGAATTCTAGTTCCAGTGTCTAAAAGCCCATCACAAACACTATAAAACATATAAAAAAATTACCATAATCATGGATTTTCAGCCGTTAGCATTAGAATGCATTTTTAAATTCTAAAGGGAAAAATGAAAATAAATAGCATGCAATTCGATTTTCTTTCACAAGTTGAAAACTTTTCCCAGGAAACAAACGGGTACTATAAAGTTGAAGCGAATAACTGCATTATTCATTACAATAGTGAGATTATGAATGCCAAAAATGATAAAATTTCGTGTGGCATCGATGAAGCTTGAATCCAGAGGTCATGTTTTAGGCATTGCACCCATGAACAGCTACAATAGGATCGTTATAACATCAGAATGTCATCTAATTCGACATAGCTGAACCAACGAGAAGCAAAGAACACAAATGGAAACAGAACCGATACCTCTAGAAGCTTCGGAGCTGCCACAGGAGAGGGAAGAAGGTACAGAGTGGAGGGCTTCAACGATGAAGAGGAGCCTAGGGCTGGATTTTCACATCTAATCTCAAATTTTCTTTCTCAGCAATATTTTAAAATTTTTTCCTTTATTTTTATAATCAGGCTAAGCTAGTAGCATAAAATTTTATTAAAAATATTTTTTTTTTCATTCATCTGTAATTCAGGAATAAGTATATAATTGGTACCTTAACTAAGTAGTTTGTTTCAATTAAGCCTCTACACTAAATTACATCTAAAATAAGTTTATTTATTTATTTTTTTTGCAATATACGAAATTAATTGCTTGATATGATCAGAGTTTAAACCTTAATCTCAAATCAAGTTTTAATGCTCCACCAGACTTTTAGTTTCTCTTTTTAGTACACTAAAAATTAACAGATTTAATAATATAAAAGTTTTATTGACTTTACTTTTAAATTAAAAATTTTAAATTAATAAATATTAATTCAATTAAATTTTTGTTCGTACCAACCTCTTATTATTAGTTCTTCAAAATTAACTTAATACTGAATGAGTTTTTCTATTATTACATTTAAGATAGGTTAAAAAAAAAAAAAAACTAGAAGAGTCACACTTAAAAATTTATAATATTCTCTATTAATAATATTATGTTTGTGAGAACTCTACTACTTTTATTATTGAGTTGACCATAAAATACTACTATTATTAAGTTGGGTTTTTTTATTTAGTGGTGATACTAATATGAATTGCCTTTTATTTTAATTTATAGGGAAAATGCTAGAAAATCTACGTTAGGGGTGTTTAGATTTGGAGGTTTGAAAGGAGCTAATAGGTGCTTGGATAAAAATTTTTGTAGCAGCTAGAAATTAGCCAGTGGCCATTGAGATTTTTAATAATTGTATTTTTTAACAGCTACCTAGGGTAGTTGTTGGATTCAAAAATGTTTGTGATTTTATTTTTTTTATTTATTTAATAACTTTTATACCCTTAAGTTAATCTATTAAAATCTTCTTAATACATTTTGAAGTATTTTGAATTTTTTTTTCTTACATAGATTCGGAACAATCAATAATCATGGTGGTTCTTCTCAATGTATAAAATCAAATTAAAGATCCAAAAAATTTCTTCAATTTCAACCATAAAACATAAAAGAAAGGTGTTAATCGAAGAACTCAACCGATTTTGGGCTAAATTGATTTAAGGCCTGTAATCATCTAGCTTATGGATCAAAATTTGTTGATTTACACTTCGAATAAGTAAAAACAAGTTCTCATCAAATTGGAAACTTTATTTGATTTCAATCTTTCTTCTCAATTTCAATTTTGATTTATGAGTTTTTCTCTACTTGTAAAAAGATAGTTTTATAAAAGAATAATGATAAGGGGACAACTTTTATAAGATGAAATTAAGGGACCATCTATGTGGCAAGCTACATAGAAAAGCATATAATGCACACAAGTCATGTCGTAATCCAATTCTGTTACTTAATGGAATTTCATGCTTTGCACGCCCTTACAATTCAAGTTCTTCAAGTCCTTGAGCATAGATCAATAAAAGCCCAACATAGACTTGAGCACAGGTCTCAAGCTCTTCCACTCCACACCATATCTCCTAAAACCCATTACTCCCATAATAAACTTCAACCTCTAATTCCTACGTTTTCATCCCAACATTGATCGCAATCAAAACTTTAAGAATAATGATAGGGGGGACAACTTTTATGGAATGAAATTAAGGGACAATCTATGTGGCAAGCTACGTAGACATGCATGCAGCCCACACAAGTCACGTCATAATCCAACTTCTATTACTTAATGAAATTTCATGCTTACACGCTCTGCAATTCAATTTCTTCAAGTTCTTAAGCATAGATTCGCAAAAACCCAACATAGACTTGAGCACAAGTCTTCAAGTTCTTCCACTTCACACCCAAAACTCATTACTCCCATAATAAACTTAAACCACCAATTCCTATGTTTTCATCCCAACATTGATCACAATCAAAACTTTAAATCTGAAACCAACCCAGAAAAAGTTAGCACCAAAAAACCAAACCCCAATTACATCATGGTTGAACTCAATGATTTTACTGAAATTCATCTAATTCAAAACATCCTTAAAAATAACGAGTACCATAATTCTTTACATGTATATGGTTTAGAGTTCATGGTACTTGAGTTTAGTACATAATAAATCTAAAAAGGTGGAAATGAACTTGCTGGGAAAAAAGGGGATGTTGCAGATAATTAGGCCAATGAGGAATCAGGAAAGTGTAAATTTTGAGAAAAGTTGGAAATTGGAGCAAAGTAAATTAAGAGGAAACCAAAGAGAAAATTAGAGTCATAGCATATCAAAGAAGAAACCATTAAAGGACATTGAAGGAATTACTAGAGAGATAATCAATTAATTTTGAGGAGTAAAAGGAAATAGGAGTCTCATCTTTGTCTTCCTCCTCTTTGATTTGGTTGGTTCTCCTTTACTTTGTCTTTGACTTGGGTGGTTAAGGCTCCGTTCTCTATCTTCCTTCTCTTCATCCTCTTTGATTTGGTGATTTAATTTGCGTTATGTGGCATTTTTTTTTTTTTGATAAGGGCAATAATTAATAAGTTAATATTGTTAAATGTTAGTAACTAGGAATTCGATCCTTAGATTTGGCATTTTAAGTAAGCTAGTAGCATGCTACCTAGTCCCCTAATTTTGGGCTAAAACCAACTTTGAGTCTCTCACTTTACAAAATTGATAGGTTTTAACATTTAATTTTATAATATGACACTTTTAACCCTTTATCTTACAAAATTGATAAATTTTAGTCCCTTACCTTATATTATGACATTTTTAACCCCTTATATGTACGAATTGAAGAAAATAACCCTCACTTAACATCAAGTTATAATGTTCTATTAGTTCTGTTAGCTGATTGTTACTTCTGTTAGCTGATTGTTACTTCTGTTAACTTTTTGATAGCATCCATTAGCATTCCGTTAATGAAACTAACAAATAAAATTAAATTTAAATTTTATGTTTTCTATAACGAAATGCTAATGAATTTTAATAGTCAATTAATAGAACTAATAGAACGTTATAATTTGATATTAAGTGAGGACTATTTTTCTTCAATTTGTATAGGTGAATGGTTAAAAACTTTATAATATAAGGTGAGCGGTTAAAATCTACCAATTTTGTAAGGTGAAGGGTTAAAATCTACTAATTTTATAAAGTAAAAAGTTAAAAGTGTTATGTTATAAGGTGATGAGTTAAAATCTATCAACTTTATAAGAAGGTGGACTAAATATTGGTTTTTGCCATAATTTTGTCCCAAAAGAATCACTCCCCCCCATCATTACCCATTATAAAGCAATTTTGTCTCATAATCAAAAAAGGGAATTCAATAAAAGTAAAAACAAAACTTTAATTTACTAGATACAATGTTTTTGGTTGTTAATTTAATACTACTAGAAATAGCTAGCAGATCTATTACTAAATATTAATTATAAAGAGCAATAATTATTAATTATCAACTATTAATTACTAATGATTAGTTATTTGTTAGGTGTGTCTGAGACTGTGATTGTCATCTTTTTTTTTTTTTTTTTTTGACTTTATAGCTTATATATATATATGTTTGTGTGTTTGGTAAAGCTTTTAAAATTTTTTTTTTCAAAAGCAATAGAAAGTCATAACATTTTCATAGCAATTTTATATATAAAGATAAAAAATTTATTTTAAAATTTTTTTTATTATAGCTTTCATAAACAACATCTAATATTTAGTACAATTATAAAATTATTTATTAAAACACAATTGTTTAATTCAATTATACCATAATTTATAATATTTTATTTAAACTTAATCTCTTTTTTATTTAAAGATTTTATAAAAAAATTAAAAACTCAATTTCTCTTTATAAGTTGCTATCTCACAAAATCTGAAGAACACCTATTACAAAAAAGTTAAAAAGCCTAAATTATTAAGAAGTAATGAATCTTGTCTATTATAATAATTATATATCATATAACATTTTTAAAATTTTAATTTATAATTAATAAAATTCATTATATGTCATTTATAATATTTTTAAAAAATAAATAATTAAATACTAAAATAAATTTTTTTTCTCATAATTATAATATAATACAATTCAACGCAATTACAATTGTAATTATAACTATAACATCTTACAATAATCTCAAACACTGCTAAATTCGAACAGCTAATCCAACAGCCCTTACTTAGCAAAAGTGCATTGTGCATGTGCATACAACTCTTTGACATCATGTTAAATAATCCTACATGCCTCTAAATTTCTTTTATTTTTGTTCTAAATTAAAAGTATATGGAAATTAAATTGCAGATTAACCTGAAAAAACATTTTTCCATTTCTGCAATTTCCCTATTTTATTTTTAATTTCATTATTATTTTTCTCTCTCTTAGTTCCGTGTTGTTTACCTCTGGACTCTGGCGCCCAATTTCCGCTGTTGATTTTCCTCAGTCAAACTACTAATTTCTAGGGTTTGCAGTAATCTGGAGTGTGACTGTGAAGATGGAGAGATTCAGGGACCATGGCAATGGCTATCAAGACCCTCATCGCAACTCTCAATACCCCAATTCATCTTCTTGGCCTTCTAACGATCAGAGACCTAACTTTCCCGGCGACCACCCCCACCACCACCACCGCGACCACCACCATCATAATCATCACCATAACTACCACCATTACAACCACCACTTCCAACCTCAATTTAACCACCAACCGCCGCAGCACCAGCATCACCACCCGCAGCAGCAGCCCCACCACCACCAGCGGCACCAATTTGAAAGCTTTCCAGATCACCAGCAGGCCCAGCACATGGGGAGTGAACAAAATGACCCGTTTTGGTCAAACGGTGGCGGCAGTGGTGGTTATAATTCAGGTCAAAAGAGAAGCTTTCACCATTCTGGTCCAGGAGCTTCCCCAGGTACCGTGACCTTTAAATCTTTTCTTTGAGATTTAAATGGTCTATTTGTTTGCTTGCTACACTTGATGATAAACTTGTTCACTTAGACTATGAATGTTCAGCATTTTATACGATTTGTCTTTGAACCAAAAACTGTTCATTTCCTTTCCTCTTGGAGAAAATGGTTTCACCTGTCTTAAGATCGTGTATTTTACAAGAATAAGCCTTTTCTTGTCGTCTTGTCTTGTAATGTTACTCTATCAAAGCTTTTCTAGGACTGATAATTTTCATTTTAACAATTAGATGTTTACTAAAGTCTTGGTTTTTTTGTTTTGTATATTTTTCAGATCATCCTGATGGAAGTGGTGTGGCAAAATTATATGTGGCCCCTGTTCCAAGAACAGCCACTGAAGATGATGTACGTTGCTTCCAGTGAGCTATTAGCAAGTCCAAAGATATTTAACCAGAAACTAGTAGATTTTCTGGCCTATCACTTCTACATTTGGTTTTTTTCCCTTTTTGTACATGTCTCTCTTTTCTTCCCCTCTCCTGCTTGCCCTTTCCCCTTCCAACCAGAAGAGTTCATAAATGATTCACTGGGTTTAAATGCATGTTTTTAACAGTTCCAATTCCCAAAAACTAAGCTTCAGATTCTCAAGGGTGGACAATGACACCCTAAATTGCCAGTTCATATTCTCTTTCTTGAATAGACAAACAAATGGTGACTTGCAAAATTGGGTGAAGGAGATAATGCTTCTTAAGTTATAGGTATTACGGCTGGTTTGGTAGGAGGAATAACTGTTCTTTTGTCAAATCATAAAATTAAGGTAAATTGTAAGGAGAGCCTGGCCTATTAGGAAGACCTATTCCTTTAACTATTCTTTTTCTAATAAGTGTAAATTGAGAGGGAATAGCTAAAACTTGGGAGGAGTTGTTATTAGCTATTACCACATTGTTTCATATTGTTAGAAGAAGATTAATACAAGTAAGATGCAGCCATTCTTAATAGACTATGCTCTCTCTAATTCAATTTATTTTGGAATAGCTGTTCTTCCAACCAAACACGCCCATAGTTCCCATTTAACTCCTTGAATGGTGGTGCCAATGAGGCATTGGTCCAGTGGTTAACTCCTTGCATTTTGGTTCTTTGACTATTCTACGTATGACTTGTAGCTCCTAAATAACATTTGATTTATATTTATATTTTTATTTTTGTTTTTCATTAGATCCGCTCCTTGTTTAAAGAACATGGAAATGTTGTTGAGGTTATTTTGCCAAAGGATAAGAAAACTGGTGAACGACAAGGTATGTGGCATGCTATATTTAAGAGTTCACTGTGATTGGCATTTTGTTCTGAATTGGAAGGGGCTTAACCAGAACTCCAAACTGCTCATGTTAGAATGTTATTAATTTTCAACTATCTAATCTCTTTTATCTATCAATACCAAGAACCTATGCTTGCAAACTATTTTGTACACAAGATGTTTTGAGAAATCCTACTTTTTACTAAAGATGTGGTGCCAGATTATGTTCAATTATTCAAAGCATACTTTTCACATTTATTGATAGGTGTTGTGCTGTTGCCTTCCATTTCCATGTATTGATCTGGGCAGTTGTCATTTCCGAATTCTGTTTGTTAGGCCTTTTATTTCCCTCTCTTGAAAAGGATAGAGCTGGAGAACTTAGTGCCTTTATATATCAGTTAATAATGTTTTATGACATGATACATGTTGTGGACTTGCATGGTTGGTTTTGACAAACCAGACGTTAAAAATTTCATCTTAATCAGGCAGAAATCCTCGGACTTGGAGGAGTTTCTTTTGTTTCTTGAATATTAGTTGAACGTGTGTCTTGACATTAGCATAGATTTTTTAAGATTGCTGTTACATTTGTTGAAGGTTAGGAATTAGGAGTCATCATGAAGTTAACTTCTTGTTCAGATATAGATCTGTATTGCAACATATGGTTTCTTGCCATTGTGTTGATTCAAATAGATAAGTATATTATCTCAAAAAAGGTTTGACAATAGTCCTTGCTTTAAACTTATTTATACACATACACATGCAAAATGTGTTTTTGCAGGATATTGTTTTGTGAAATATTTAACATTTGAGGAAGCTGGCAGAGCTATTAAAGAATTGGACAGTCAGCATACTTTCCCCGGGGTTAGTTCTTTAATCTATTGGACTAGTAATGAACATTCCTATTCTTTTTGTAAAAATTTTGTGATCTGTATCTTTCCAGGAATTGGCTAGCATCAGAGTTAGATATGCCGATGCTGATCGTGATCGCGTTGGTATGTTTTAATATTTAGAAAATCCTTGTCTTGATTGCTAAACTTTCTTCCTAACTCCTACAGTCAAGATGTCTTAGTCAGGGTTGCCCCCTTTGGGAATTTGCCTACCTTTCAGATCTTTAACCTCAAACTGCTAGTCTACTATTATAGACAAGATGGTTTCGGAGTTGGAGATGTTATACTGATAAGCATATCTCAATGGCTTAAAGTCCTTTTCCTCTTTTCAGTTTACACCTTGAAACTAGTTGATTGTGGATCTTTAGCATACTCCAATGTGTTCTTTTCTTTCTTATTTGATAAAGAAAGCCCATGAAACCTTCTTGATATTTGTAAAATTATGCTATTAATAATGGTGGCTTGGATTGTGTTTGTTTTTGGGAAAACATATAACTTAAGTGACAATTTTCTCCAGTCAGGAGAAGATCTTTAGTTAGCTTAGATACTCCCTGTTTGTAATTATTAGAACCATGGCCTCTTCAATTGGCTTTGCTTTCAGCAAGATGGATGGCAATCATGAGTTTGGGGTCACTAAGACGAACATCTTTTAGAATTTTCTTGTGCAGTTCTTTTCATCTTATGCCATTGGTTGCATCTTCTGGGAAATGAGAGTACTAGTTGCCTGAAGGAAGAGGCTTCTCTAATAGTATTGTCCTTTGACTAGATCAACTAAGTTTACTGTATGCTTTGAAGTTCCATTATAATTTAAAGACAAGCTGGTCGGGGCACAGGTTTCCATCATAAGATTTTGCTCCCTCCTAACCCCTTTGTGACAAACTAAAAAAGAAACATTCTTCAGAACATGCTTTTGAGTATACTCATTTATGTATGCTGTTTTTATTTCTATCATAATCATTCTCAAAAGCATATAAGTTTAAAAACATGATGGGGTTTTACTTCTTGTGTCCTTTTCGTTTGCCTAATTTCTATTTGGTTATCTTGTAGGGACACCTCATCTAGAGAAAATATTTGTCAGTGGCTTGAGCAAACAAGCTTCAAGAAAGGAGATTGAGGAGGTAGTCTCTAAATCTAATCAGAGCTGGAGCTTTGTCTTGTTGCATTTGTTCAAACTAATGCAGTTTTTGTCTTCCCTTCAATATCTTTTTGTTTTTGTTTATTTATTTATTTTTTTCTGATATACAAGGATAACTTTTGGAAAAAAAAGAAAAAAAAAATCAAGGACAAGCGGACAACTCATTCAGTACTAAGATAAAAAAGTTGATTCATCCAAAAAACAAAAAAGGGTTGATTATCAATAGCGCCCCCCCCCCCCCCCCCCCCCCGAACATATTCAGGCAGCAAATTTGGGGCCTGAGATGAACTAGAATCTTTGAGCCCTAAAACTGTGAGCCCACTGGCCCTGTTTCCCAGATCATGAATATTCTTAATCTGAAATGTAGCATATGTCCAAGATTGCAACAATTTGAGAGCACATTCTCTCCAACATGAATACAATTGCTAAACATGGTGTCAATAAATCCTGATCCCAGTAAAAGATGCTTGTTGCTAGACAAGAAAAGCAAATGGGAAAATAACAATAATATGGATGATATATTTCATTCATGGGGTTGATGCAACCTTTATAGCCATAGTTATTTATCTTTGGCTGCAGGGATGTGGTTTACTTGTACGTTGTGAGTGATCAAGCAATTCACGGCAAACAGTATTCTCCATTTGTTATCCATGTGTTTATGCGCTAACTGCTGCTTGTTTATGTGATTGTGTTTTGGCTGCCAATTCGTATTAGTTAACAGAGAAGGGCATTCTGCATACCTGTTGCATATATGCAATTATGCATGAAGGTGTAGGTGCAAGATTTTCTAGTAGGTCCTAGATGTGATTTATATTGGTCTCCCTAGCATGTGATAGCTTTTTGTTGTTTGTGTCATTTACATTTCGAGACTTCACTGACAATTAAGATACTGAGTATATTCTTTTTGTTCATTCTGGAAATGAATTTGCCTTGTGTTAAATTTCCTTCTCATCTTTAACTTTTATGGGTTATATGTGAACATTTTCTCTCAGATATTTTCTCCTTATGGTATAGTTGAAGACATCTACATCATACGTGATGATCATGGGGAAAATCGTGGTTTGTCTCTTAACCTTACTTTTTCTCTTTTTTTTAATAGTTGATGAAGTATGCTTACATGGAATAAACATTTTGGAGGCTGATTTTTCTCTCAGATGCTTCATGTTCGTCTCAATGTTGTTTCATAATGTTTTTCTGAAGGATGTGGATTTGTTCAATTTTCTCGTAGAGAAATGGCACTCGCAGCAATCAATGCATTAAATGGACTTTTCACTATGAGGGTAAAGCATATGAACTACTTTATATTATGGACAACTACTATGCCTGTGCTATTGAAGGGTACTGAATCCTTTTCTTTTTTCCTTTTTCCTTCTTCCCCTTTTAGGGTTGTGACCAGCCATTGATTGTTAAATTTGCATATCCTAAGAAACCAAGAGCTGGAGAACCAAGGTTTTGCTTCCTTGATGCTTTTCCTCACATTCTTGTCAGAACTACGTATCTATGTGTGTTACAACAGATCATGAATGAATTAGAAGTTAATTTTGTGCTCAAACTAGTACTAGATACTAGAGATTTAACAACTCCTTCATTTACTTCCTGCTCTTCAAATAAATACTTGCAGGTTAGCCGATGGACCTTCTTATCATGCTTCCTAAGAAATTGTAACTGCATTTGCTTGCTGTGATTCTTAGCCCTGCTCTTGAATATGGTGGTTTTCACATTAGTTTAGCAAACTGTAGCCTTGTTAAATGTTGGTTGTTATGATGCTTCCACCAACTCAAGGTCACAGTTTTAGGTCATATATTTGGTTAAAAAGCATGCATGAAAAGTTTGAAAACTCATAAAGGCAATGATTCTTGGTGGGGGATTTCTGTACTAGATTTCAAGAAGGAACTGGAAATGTTTGTCTCTATTTCATTGTTCCTAAGTTGGATCACAGTTAACACACGCAACAGAAATTTTGTTGATTGAAATGCAATACATTAATCTAGTTTGTCTATGACTGTTACAGTATGGTAACTCATAATATTCAAACCTTGTTCTGACCCCTCCTCTTAGCAGGGCAAATTATGGTCCTAATAGCCTAAATTCTGGTTGCCATACTTCAGAGCTAACTATGAGGTACTTGTATAATTATATTTCCCTGTTAACTTCACTACCCTTATTTTTCCTGTTCAATACTCAATTAGCTTTCTGTTTGTTGTTTACTTGTTACAGACCAGTGCCGAATTTCTGCAACCCAATGGCAGGGCCTGTACCACCCACTGTTCCATATCCTGTGCAACAAATTCCTCTGAACCCCCAACCACAAGCCTTTCCCCCTTGGGCAAATACAGGAGGTGCAGCACCTATTGTTGCGCAACAATCACATCCCCCATTGCAAGCACCGTTACAGCCAACTCAGTTTCCATTACAGCAGACACAACCTCCATGGGAAAGTTCTCAATCACATCAACAATCTGGCTCTGGGGTTCAGAAACAGATTCCTCCAGTACTGCCAACATCACAAAATTTTGGACAGCCACAGAGTTCAAATGTATCCAAGTTAGAGGTACCATACAATGATCAATGCCTTCTTATAAATTCCATGGTGTTTCTGGTCATTTGTGAGAACTTTCAGGTCAATGATTTGGTTGGCTGACACATGGAGCAGCAGGCCAGTCATTTTTATCCCATAGGAGTATCTTCAAAAATATTGTGGGACAAACTTGTTATGGTCCTTACACCTATCACTTTACAATTATATGACCTCAAAAATCATAGTTACAATTATATGACCTCACAAATCATGGTTAACAGCTTACTATGGAGCACATTTGTAAGAGCACCAAGATGACTAGTGGCCAAAATCTATTCTTGAAGCTTCTACCCCCAAAATGATGCTATAGGATTTGGCTTTTTCTGGGCCAATATTAGCTTTGGCTTGAGTAAGATTTTTTTTGGTGTCACTCTGACATCTGCATTTCTTAATTGATATAAATTCTTAAAATTAATTACCACATATATGCACTAATGACTAGGCCAATGCATTGTGGTTGAGAACTATCAAGAATCCCCAATCCATGATGAATCATATATGTTTTCCTTGGAGAAGAAAAGGAATCTGTGAAAATTTATGGGGCCTAAAAGGCTATTGAAGTAGACACATTCTGTTGAATGGAAATGTAACAGGTGTTACTCCTGTTCATTACCTCCACTAGTGTGCATGATGTATTACTGATTCTTTTAGATTGTATTATTATGGACCTGGGAGGGAAAGTGAATGGCTTCAAAGTTTGTTGGCATTAAATAGCTTCTGATATTCTTTTCCTTTTTCACTCTCCCTTGTGAAGAGCTGTGCTCTTGCTTTTTACATTTTAAATGCTGATTTTGCCTTAAAATTGTACTTCTTCCTTCAGTCTATGCAGAGTGCAAGCAGCCAGACAATTGTCACTAGTTCATCTTCACCTACGGTACCGCAGAATCTGGAGGCATTAGCTACCCTAGAATGTGACTGGAGTGAACACACCTGTCCTGATGGATACAAGTACTACTATAACTGTGTCACTCTTGAAAGCACTGTAAGTTTCTGCCTTTGAATCTTTACTGCATCTGAGCATTTGGAAGTTTTCTTTCCAAAGGATATAAGAAATATAAATAAAAATTGTTTGCAGTGGGATAAGCCAGAGGAATTTGCTTTATTTGAGAAACAATTACAGAAGCAGCAAAAACCTCAAAATCCCAGCCAAAAGCTTCAATCTCACTTGCCTGTTCCTTCTGCAGAACAAGTTTCTCAAAACGAAGAGGTGAAGCTTCAGACCTGTATTGTGTATAAGAGAAACTTTAAGTTCAATAACCTTGTTTATGTTGATCTGACTTTGTCCTTCTATTATAAAATACATTTGGTCCTATCCCTTTTTTCCCGTGGCAATGCGGTTTCAGCTTGGAGACATGGAGCTAAAATAAGTGATAAATAATCCACAAAGGACATAGCCTTGCTTATTCTTCTGATACAACATACCATGCTAATATTGCATGCAGCTTAACTTGTGAAACCTGTCCAGCATAATTTAAACTAGATCTTTGCTACTCGGAGATTAAGTGCTAGGCCGCTAATGGGTTTGACCTAAGGAATTTATAGAATCCTTTGGTCTGACTTCTTAGCTACTGATTAGGCATTGCTTGATCGTTGAAGAACAATTTTTTGGAGTTTAATGGTTGAGTTTTGCAATCTGGCAAGAATTCTGAGATAATAAACATGATGAGTTGAATGGGACTTGGACTTATCCATGTTTGTTGGATGATATTTGTTATGTGCAATGCTGATTAATGCAGCCAAGTCAAATGTATTATCATACCACGTTTGGCTATTGTGATGTTTAATATCAACCTCGATTCTTCCATCAATCATCCATCGTAGCATTTTGCTTATGGGTGGTGTCCATTTTTGATCTTTCAGGTGCTGGATTGTGTTCAAGTCAATTCAGAAACAAGTCGACTTGTTGGCCCAACCTGTGTTTAAGGGATCTGAGGTACCAAAATTTTATCTATTTGTTACTGAACAAGTGAACTTGCATGTCACTTTTGAAGCATCTTTTTGTTGCCATTCACGTCAGCTATATGGAGAATCAGACTATAAATAAACTTATGGTAGTAGGAAGCGCTAAAATACATGTACAAGTTTTCAAAACACCTGCTTTCCCCAACTGTCATTTTACCATCCTTTCTTTTCTTTGCTTAAATCTTAACTAAACATAGACTAAAACTAGATTGAATGCCCTTTGCCTGTGCAGGGAGTTTTTGCAGAACCAAATTGCTTAGCATACTCGCCTAGGCATTTTTATGAAGACATACCTGTTCATTGTTCTTATTTTTGAAGTTAATTGTTTCACAAAAACAAGCCTTCCCAATAGAGAATTACAGCAGGGTCCCATAACATTCCCCCCGCTTTTAGTTCTCTCTTTTCTCGGCTTTGTTAATGGCTTGATATCAGTAGCTTCCTATGAAACAGGTGGGCGCCTGCACTCTGCTGAATGAGACTTCATAGCCCCGTTAGGTAGCCTATGTAACCGCTTTTCGGCTTTCATTGACTATGTTGTGTACATAGGAGCTAGGCACTTTAAAAAAATTGAATGTAATATCTATTGCATTGTGTCCGATGTTGCAAACTGTATCCTATGCCGTGTATTCTACTCCATTAACTTAAGCAGTTGTCTTTTTATTATAACATAACTGCAAAATTATGGTCCATCATCTAAGCAAGTTGAGGTCGCTTTCTGAATATTTTTTTCTCAGAAACATTGAAATGTAAGTGGCTTCAGACTTGGGATACTGCATGATTGATTGCAGCACCTTGGAATTCCCCATTGGGACCTTTTCTACGGGTTGCATGCTGCAGTTGCCCCGTGCAATAGGCCTGCGTCAGTCCTAATCCCTACCTATTGATTCTTTCTCAAAGTGCTACTACTACCTCTCATGCATTTTAATTGTTTTAGTTAATGCTAAAAAATTTCTCCTTAAAACTTCTAATATAATGGAATAGAGGGAGAACTATATAAAAGTATTACTTAAATTTATGTGTGAAAAAAAAAAAGTAAGCGGCAATTAAAATGAACACAGGTAGTAATAACTAATGAATAGGTTAATTTCGCCAGTTTTTGCACTGAATATGGAGAGATGGTGGTGATGCTGCTTGGATAAACTTCCCTCTATTTGGGTAGAAAACTCCTAATTTAGCCAGGCATAGACATTATTTCACCATAATAAAGTAACCGTCCAAAAGTCATATCCCTTATCTACAAAAAGGAATGGAAACTAACTTTCCCTGTTGCATCACAATTATGCAGTCGCAGTCGAAATCCCACATGGGCCACAGGGAACAAAAATCCACAGAAATTATGCAAAACCTATACAGAAACTTTTTAAGTAGCTCCAGGCCCATGATTAGAATAAAGGAATCGTGGCTCATAGTGCAATGGCTATGTACTTGTAGCTTTAAATTTCTTCACTCTTTATAAAGTAATCGATCACTATTCCTCCACGGTTCCACCATCATTCAATGAACCAAATCTATCAATAGGGTTTTGCATAGCATAGACGTAAAGTCGGGTAGACTAATTAAACACTATATGCAAAAACAAGTGAAATTGAGTCATTCTCCCATCAGCCAGCCAGCCCCACAACTATTTCGACTCAGCACATTTAATTGTGTTTCGTGGATTCCAAGCCAAAGACGAAACCTTTTTGCCAACTCCTTACATTAATTGTTGTCTGAACCAAAACCCTAGTTTAGTTCTCATATGGTTGTCTCAAAATCTTGACTGCTGTACTTTGAAATGGAAGGGAATCAATGCACATTCCTTTGACAACAAGAACCAACAAAGACATGGGACAAAGGAGTGGTCAGAGGAAAAGAAGGTGCAAAAGAATCAAATCTCTATCATGTGTAATATAATCTTCGTTTCTTCATATACATATCATATATATATATATATATATATCCATGAAAGGCGCAATAAGAAAAGAAGAAATCAAACCTGAATAAGAAAACAGCGGTTTGCATTTGATTAAAATACCAAAGTTACAGTAATATTTATCTAAAGGGTTGGTATAAAGAGGGCAAAAATCATCACCTCTGTCAGCAAGAAAATTACATATACTACTTAAATGGTTTAATTTCCCCCCCTAATTTCCATCTACATGATCTTCTCTCCTCCATTTCACCAAAGTCAGTAAAGAGAGTTACCCATGATTATATATCTACTCTTCTTTCATCATATTGGACGGTATGATGTCCTGAAGTAGTCCATGGTCCTTAAGCAAGGCTGACGCCGGGGCAGGAGTGCAAAAACGCCTCTCGTGAAGAAAACTAGAACCATTTTGAGGGAGGTTCAAAGGTGACAAGTTGTTGATGAGGAAGGGATGTAAATGGTAGGGTGGAGTGGTCCCTTGCATTGGCATGCCAAAGGTTGCGGCAGCTCCGGCTGCCGAGGTCATCAGCTGAGCACCACCACAGAAACTTGGACGAGGCATGATTGGGCTCGGGTGCGTGTGCTGGCCTTCATAGGTGGTGACAACAATGCTTGGATCACTGAAAGATCTCTCGACCCTTTTCTTCACATTACATGATGCAGTGGTGCAACGATAATAGCTCCTGAATCAAAACAAAGAAAACCCATTATTTATTTTTGTGAATTTTCAAATCTGGATGAGAGAAAATGGAGGAATAGGGGCATTGAAGTTAGTACCTAGGAAAAGGGCTGTTTTTTACCGCTTTTTGGCCGTACTTTCTCCATCTGTATCCATCTTCCAAATGATCAACCTCGCTCTTTGTCATGAACGCAAATCTTGGCTCTCTCTGTCTCTTCTGATTTGTCTTCTTGGGTTTCAACCTATAGACCCACAAAATCACAAAACACTCAAAACAAAATCCTCAGTTTCAGGCATCTCATTAACCAGAAAAAAATACCTCAACAGCCTTGAATCCCGTCATAAAAATTTTAAAGACAATGAGTTTTGAGTACCAACTTGACTGATCTTTTGTTAATACCTCATCTTGTCTTTCCAATCTGTTCCCCATTGGGATTTCTCTCTACCATTATATTACTAAACCAAACACAATATAAAAAAATTGATCCTTTTTGTTTTTTCTCAAATGGGTTTTCTTTAAAAATAAATTAAAAAAAGAAGAAGAGAGAAAACATCAAAAAGAAGGGAACTCACTGTTTCTTTGTTTTATGCTGATCCTCTTCCTGGTCTTCAACTTTGACCGGCTCATCATTCACACCCTCACATGATTCTGACGAAATAGAGGAAGAGTTAGGCGTGGCAGGCTGATTCAAAACCTCCGGCGACTCTATCTTTCCCCCGGCCGGACTCAGAGCTGATGTTGTCGCTGTAGATGCCACCTGCCCCACATCAAACACAGGACTAAACTCTTGAAAACCCAGAAGCTCCATAAACCCTAATGAACCGCTCTTCTCCCCTTCAGTCAAATCAAACGCCCCTTGGTAGGAACTGGAAATATAATCAAGAAACGGCGAAGATCCCATCCCCTCCTCCATCTTGACCACTTCTTTCCTCTCCATATATAGATGACTCAGAACCACAATTTCTTCATCAAAATCCAAACTTGATGCAAGAAAAAGATAAAAGGCGAGAGCTTGTGGTAAAAAGAAATGGAATAGAGTAGGGTTTGATCTATTTTATAACAGAAAAGGAGAGAGAGAGAGAGAGAGAGAGAGAGGGGGAGAACTTTGAGCTTAAATGAAAGTGAGATTTTTGGGTAGAGAAATTGCTAGGTGTATCCGTGTATAATGTGGGGGAACAGAAGCAAAGGTTGACCGGCAATTGTAGGTCAAGGTTTTTGCTCGGGCATGAACAGTGCCGGTTGCCATTCAATGCATTGGTCCCGACACTGCGTTCGACGTTTCATACGCGGGGATTTTGTCCGGTGAACCGGCTCCATCCCAGTGTGAACGGGGACGAGACACACGTGAGATTCTTACGGCGTAGTAAAAAGGTTCGTCGAGCGTATGTGCATGTGAAATGATGAAATCGATTAAATTTCGTACGAGTATGTTATCAACGAAATATAAAAAGTCTTCATACTAATATTTAAAGAAATAATTTTTTAAATATAATATGTTAATTGATGCGAGAGATTCTTTCTTAAAGATAGTTAAAAATAATTAATTTTAAAATATATAAAAATTTACTTTAAAAAACTCAGTTGTAAATTATAAAAAAAAAGGAGGAAATATGGACATGGTCCAATTTATTTATTCTGTGAGAAACATGTATTTGGAGATTGATGGTGGTAAAGGTATTGATGATTAGAATAATTCAATGGAGTTTAATTCACCGACAATTTTTAAAAATAATGTTCATATGTGACATAGGTTGATAAAATAAAAAGAGTTAATTATAATTATTGTTTAAAAATTATGATAATTTTGGATACTTTTATAAAATTTTTAGATAATTTTTTGGTCTAAAAATAGTGACATTTGTGATATAATGTGCGAATCTCTTTTCATGATTAAAAAAGAAATTTTTAAGGGGGTGATATGATATGAAGGGATAATGTATTGATTAAACATGCTTAATTAGAAAATTAATTGGTTAAATGAAGTGAGAGGGACTTGATTGTACTACTAAAATGAAAAGATAATGTAGGGACGACGAAGTGTCGATCACTTGTCTATTTTTATAATATATAACTACGATAATGCTAATTATAGCCGGGTGTATGTGCTTTTTAAGATCAAGAATTTGATCTCCATTTTTATTTGTTTTTTAGGGGAAGAATGCTTAATGATATAGTGTGAGTTAAGTGATTATATTCTACTAGTTTAGTTTTTTTTTTTTTTTTACCGATAAGTTTTTTTTTTTTTATTTTAAAATAGTTTTTTTTTTTTTTTCACAGTAAAGGTAATATGCTTATATTTTAATATATGATTTGAATTTAAAATTTTTTATTTTTATTAAAATAAAATTACCAATAAGTAATTTAAGTCGTTTGTATTCTTCTAGTTGATCAAATATATAGATAACACTATCACAGAGCAGTGCAATGAACTTACCAACTGCAGAGAAGAATGCTTCTTGCTAAATACTCTGGATTGAGTTCAGCACAAACAGCTTATCCTCTCTTGAGTGGAGCATATGATGCAAGAAATTATGACACTCGAAAAAAGGTCTAGAATAAATTGGATCCTCCGAAGGTATGTGCGCATTTCACATAGGAGTTGATTAATTAAAGATCATATTCTTACCAAGGTTAATCTAGGTAGCTAAAAGAAATATTCCTTTTGATAATTCCACACTTAATTTTATGCTGCATGTGCGGTGATCATTTGATAATTAATCTTTGATGATAAAATCCCTTATTTTTTATGGATGATCATCAGTTGCTTTACTTTGGTTCGTCTAATGTTACTGTAAAATTGCCTCTTTTTTTTTTTTTTTCCTGGTGATTATATTGTTTCCACCCTTGTACCTCTTGTTAGACCAAGTAACTTTAATTCTTAACAGTAATATATATTTTGTTAAGAGGATGGACTACAAAATCATAATTATTGATGGAAGGAGGACCACTTTACATTTAGGAGACTCCAAATCATTAATGGTTTGCTTTTATATTTTGTTAATTTCTCGAACAGAAGTTCTCTAAAAAATAATTTAGCCCCCACAACAATTTAAACATGGCATGAACTCCGATTAAGGTGTGAAATTGAGGCAGCATAAGCTCGATTTAGTCGGTGACAAGATACTTTTTTAGTTGTTTGCAGCAGAGCAGCGATCCCAATGAAAAAGCCAAAAAGGAAAAAAAAGTGTAATATTAGAATATCACAATTCTTTCCCCCCCTTTTTTTTTTCTTTCTTTCTTTATTTTTTTTGGGTTAAAAGATTACCATTCTCCTTAATTTAAGTTCAACAACATAATTAGGTGAATATATGTGAAAAAGAAAGAAGGCACGTACGGCATGTGGGGATGAGGCTGACATAATTTGCGTGTAATGCTAACTTACCTTTGCATGCTTCAATAATTTTGTTTCTCGCTTTGTTTGTTTGTTTGTTTGGTAAAGATCACATTCTGCCTGTTTATCTTTGGGCAGTACTTTCCAATGTGTTGTGGGGTGTGGACATATCAATGGCATCCTCCCATGCCCACCCCTTCGTTGTTTCATTGGACAAATCAAATTAAAGCGTGTGTCCCCACCCCCACCACACCCCCCCCTCCCCCCAACCATTCTGCTTCAATGTACTACTACGATGTTTTACTATCATGATGAATCATTCGGGGGGGTTTTGCTGTTCACTTTGATTAATTCCCATTCAACTACTCTCACCTACTATCTCCGAATGCGTGCATCATATTTGCTGCTAGATATATCCCTATAAATCTCTATCCGATTTACTAGTTCTTAAGAATTTTGTTACATCAAAGTATTAATTATTGTAGAAATGTGTGAAAGAAGGAGTTATCTCTCTATCTAATAATTAATTTAGTAATTTAATGTAATTTAACTACAAAATTGTGAACTTTCATTATTATTATGAGGTTGTATCTGATCCATGGTACTTCGCACAAGTGCGAATTTAACAGGCGTATAGAGGGGCTAATTTAGTTGCTAACTCACCAACTATGCAGCTGCAGTCGCCTTCCCGTAGCCACTAACTCAAGGGCGAAAGCAGGATTGGTTGTTGGGTAACCTATTACGTTTTTATATTTTGTATTAACAAGTAAGATTCAAAATTAAAGTTTTAAGTATTTGTGCATAGTTGATTGAGAGTTTTGACTCCACCATCCTTTTGAAAAAATCTCCTCCTCCAAAAATTCCTCAATGTTAAAAAAAAAAAGAAGAAAGATCCAAAATTAAAAAGCTTTGCATATATTATATTTCTTTTAATGAGTAGGGCCTTATAATTATAAATCTTTAAAATTTAAGAATTTTTTAGGAGAAGAGTAAAGTTTGTGTCTAATCTCTCCCCAACATAGGTTCATCCCTCCGCTAATCTATTTCTTCTTTGTCTTATATCTCTAACCACCATAGTCGTTTTCCCTCATGACAACAGGGGACGATGGATGAAATGTAAGAATTTCTCCCTTATTTTCTCTCTCATAAAGTGTTTGTTTTTCTCGTTTAGATCAAGTTTTGCCGTGATAGAAGAGAAAACGTAATGTAAGGGTAACTAACTTATTTGCCCTGAAGTTGAAGTTGGCATGTCAAAAAGGACTTCCTAGTGATTAAGACAGTCAAAATGGTTGTCTATCAACTTTGTTATCCTTGTTTATGCGCTTGCAACAATTGATTTTGTAATCTTATAGTTCTAGGTGATATCTTATAATTAATTATATCTAAATTCATTTAGAAGTGATATCGCCTATAAGGCTACCATATGCTATAGACATAGCTTGAAAGCACTCTGTAAGTCTGTTTCTATTTTCCTTTACTTGTATGGCATCCAATACGAGTTTACAGTGTACCATATTTGCCTATTAATTAATGAATCTATGTTTTTTTTTTTTTTTTTTTTTTTTGAAGAAAAAAGGAAAGTAGAGCTGAAACATTTGTGACTCGGACAAACTTGTATAAAACTCTCCTTTTGTACCAAAAATTGAAAAATTTATGTTTCCCATTAACAAAAATGTTTAGGACAGGAGCAAGATTTGTTGAGTAAAAACCAGGCTCAAGATTAGATAAAGAGTCGGATGTTTTCGGCTCCTTTTAGGGTGAAAATCCAATTTCGGCCACGATCCGCGGCCCTCTGTCCCCTTTCTAACACACACACCCACGCGCAACCGTTGGCTTGTTCACCTTTCTCCGTGGCACACGTGTGGCATTTCAAATTTCCTGAGACCCGCATCCTCCGAGCCACGCCGCCGCCACCACCACCACTCCACTTATACGAGCTCACGGCGGCCTCTGCACATGGCATCACCCACCACGCGCTCTTAATTGTGCCGCGAGTTAGTATTAATTGTAAATTTAATTACTGATTGCCGGAGCGGAGATAAATAACAGAACAGTTACTGAAGCTTATACGCGGTATTGGAATATTCCGGGGGCGGAGTGGCTCTCCACACATCCTCACGGAATCTTTATTTTAAAATATTTATGAAAAAAAATATATTATGTAGTTTGAATTGTATTAAATTATATAATATTTATTATTAGATAAAAATTAAGCTTTTTAGTATTAGTTGTTTATTTTTATTCAATTACTCATGTTTTGTAATTCAAAATTTGATTTGTTTAAAGAATAATACTTCCTTTATTCAACAAAAGTTTAAGTGAAAATTAAGGAATTTGTTAAATAACAGAAAACTATTATGGTATTACCTAGACTGATTAATTTTAATACTAGTCCTAATATAAAAAATAAAATGCCCTACTTGATAATTATTAAAAGTATTTTAAATTTTAATGCTTAGTTTGACATTGAAGTTAGTATTTTTAAAACTAAAGACTTTTTTTAATTAAGGCAACTGGTTCGGGGGGAAAAGAGTGTGGAGGGAGATTGAATCCTTGTCATGATAAAAAAGACTCACGTTAAGGTGTTGGACCACTACACGGACAGGTCTTTTTCTTAAAATTAGAGATTTAAACACTCTCATAATAATTTTTTTTTAGTAAAATTAAGATATATTGAATTTGAATCACATGAATATAATTAAAAACAAAAAGGAGATTTGCTTCCTGATTTAATACATAAATAAGTAAATATGCTACTGATTGATCAGTTGCTGTTTGCTTCTTGGGAACGTTTGGGAGCTCAAGAAAGGAGACAATGGAAAAATAAATAAAATGCTACTAAATTGGAAGGTCTTACTTTTGCAATTTCTGTTTGTTTTGTTCTGCAAAGTGATTATCGTTGAATTTTAAACTGGAAGCCTGATATTTTGACTGTAGTCACGAGTGTTCCCTACAACCTACACATTAAAAAATAAAAAAAAAACCTTGTCCTCCATAACCCCACTTGCGGTCTACTGCCCACCGGTTAATGTTCTCTTTATTCTTTATTTTATTTTTTTCTCCCCACGGATTAAAAAGAAATTTCTAACTTAAAGAATAATTTTTAATCTAATTTTCAACTTAATAGAAGATGAAGCATGGCCTCAGTAGTAGAAATGCAAAAACTCAAAAATCTCTGCCCTATTTGAAAGTGTTACATCTAATCAGTTGTTACCATGTAACAATTATAAAAGATTGCTAATAAAAAAAACCGTTGATAAATAATATAACTTGATTTATCAAAAAATTAATTCATCTTTTTTTCTCTCTTCCGTTTTTTTTTTAAACTAAATATATTTATAATTTAGAAAAAAAATAGGAAAATTGAGAGAGCGAAAAATATTAAATGAAAAAATCTCACATCGAATATATAATAAAAATGTATGTAGGTTAAGTATAAAAAGAATAACTATATTTATTATTAATTGGTTTTAAATTAGATGTAAATTTTGCATTAAAATTTATATGTACAATTTTCATATTGTATCAAAATCTAAGTTACATTATGAGAAATTTGTTGTTAACTCACTTGATAAGATGGGATATGACCCAAGGGATAAGCGAAAAATTCCATATCAAATATATAATGAAGATGTGGGTTAAATATGTACTAATGGAGAATTTTAAGATGAGGGATCTATTTATACATTTATCACAATTTTTTAGGTAAAAAATAATTATATTAATAAATATAAATAAATTTTAACTATTAAAAATAAAAAAAATTAAAAATTAAAATTTTAAATAAATATGATACATAAAATTTATAAATAAATAAATTTTACTCTTTTAAAATTCTTTATTATTTTTGTTACTACCCTCCATTATTGACGGGTCACAAGCAAAAGTGCCAAAAGAATTCCCTGTTGATGTTTTGTTCATGACTTATTTTCTATTAAAATATGGTCTCCTTAAGCCGCCTACTAGTCTATTTATGATTAAAATAATTACCCAACTTGATGCCGTGAAGTTATCCTTCTCATTGGGGTTTAAATTCAATAAACAAATAATTAATCAAACATTAGCAATTCCCTGCCTCATCTTCTAGAAGATTTGACATAATTGAGATTTAAAAGCATAAACATTTCCTAAAGCAAGGGGTGATGGACCAAGGGTTTGCTCGTACGTTATTAACCAATACTTGATTTTTTGAAAAGATTAATAAAAACTTAATTTCATACAAAATTTCTAGCCTTAATATGAATAAATTATCGTTGAGTTATTATAAATGAGAGAAAAAAGTGCTAATAATGATAAAAATTTTATTATTTTTTTTATTTAAAAATACAAAATTTTTAGCCTTTTTAATTAGGTTGTAAATTTTAAATTTTTATTTAAAAATATAAATTTATATAATTTTTTATTTAAAAATATGAACTTTACTTTATTTTAATTAAAATTACTGTTTATCACCATCTGTTTAATCTTTAAAAAATATATTTATGTAAATTTTGTATTGTTATTGAAAAACATAAAAATTTATTACTTGATTTAAAAATTAAAAAAAATTATATTTTTAAATAAAAAAAAAAACAAAATTTATACCCTTATTTTTATCGTTTTCTCTATTAAGAGTTACTTTCTGGTACTATTCTACCTTTTTGTGATCATCGAGCTTGACCCCATTAGGATAGTCAAAGTAAAAAACCAAAACCAAGAGGGCCATAGGAGGTTGGGCATCTTGGGCATGATATTTTTGCTTGTATATATTTAGGGGTGAAGTCAAGGAGAAATAGACAAACCTCCACATTTAATGTGTGGGCTGCAAATCCCCCTTGATAACACACTGGAATCCGATGGAGAAACATCATCACCTTTCTTCGATCTGTCTCCTTCTTAGCTATCAGTCTGCAGACGATGAGTGTTGGTGGTATGTACATTTTTAAAGCAAGCAAACAAGAGAAGTTAAATACTCGAATAATTCCATCAGTGTTACTTGCGCCTATAGAAAGAGTCGTGTAAAAATCGCATAGTAATTTCCCTATGTAAAACAATTCCAAATCGAATTAGATCCACACAGAGGTAAAGGCAGAGAAGCAATGGTTGGAAACGTGTCAGTCTGCAACATCCACATTGGTGTATCGGTTGTTGCCGACAATTTAGTACAATCCCACTTTCATTCTTCGTTTCTTAATTGAAGACGACAATGTTTCTGGGAAGTTGACTTTGTTTTGCATTATGATGGTATTGGAAATGTTCAAATCCTTAAAACAATGCAAATATAAAGAAGAGCACACCCTTCTCATTGTGACTCTATTTTCTTGTCAAGAACATATCATTACTTCGAATTTTGGTGTCCCCAAGTTTAGATCCTCAATTGGTTTCGTGTTTCCTCCCCCCTTTTTTCTCAATACCAAATTTATAAACTCACATTTGGTAAATTTGGAACTGGTAAATGCAAATAATGAACTTGAATGATGATAAGGTAAAAATACAAATCAACTAGAAGGCCACAAGATGTAATTTTCCACAAATCCCCTGGTCCTAGCCAGTGTCATACCAGTCACTGGACTGTTGTTATACCAGACATAATTTATCCCAAATTCCCTAGTCCTGACTCCTGACCAGTGTTATGCCCATTACACGGTTCCAATAATCTTTGTTTTGCATTTGCAACATTTTGTGTATTAGAAAGATCTACTTCAATTACCATAATTGTTTAAGAAACTTACGAGAGCCGTCATTCTATTTTCTGCTTTCACCACACAGTTTCCTAACTACACTGTCAAGGTCTATTCCTCTTGAACATTCCTTTCTTAGCATCACTAGGTTGAACTCTTAAATACTATGATTCTTATGGCCAAGCAATGAGTTGCAAAGGCAAAACTATAGCAGTACTAACTTCGGAAATTCTCTGAAACAATGGCAGTACTAGCTAAAACTATAGCTTGTTTTAAATGATCTCCACTCAAACATGCTCTACGTATTCCTTGAAAAATTAAGGACCATAATAGATCCTAGAGGAAGGAACTACAGAAGTAAAGAACTATACAGGAAAATTCAGAAGCTAGCTTATATCAAAACATGCTCCACCTATTCCTTGCAAAATTAAGGACCATAATAGATCCTAGAGGAAGGAACCACAGAAGTAAAAGAACTAAACAGGAAAATTCAGAAGCTAGCTTATATTAGAGGACTCTCAATATAATAGTTCACTATACTCTTATTCATAAGAGGTTCATTACCAACATACACAGCATTTCTAATGCCAGAAACGTGAAGCCAAAGTAGGTTTGACACATGCAACATAGATAGGTTAAAACTTTTCAACAAGGATTACATATATCTTAATCTCCCTGATGTAATTATTTCGTCAACTTGTTGATGTTAGACTACTTAAAACATTTCAAGAACGTTTAGATACATCTTAATCTTCATGACATCACTATTTCATCAACTTATTGCTTATTGATGTTAGAGATAGACTACTTAAAACATTTTAAGAAGGTTTAGACATATGGTAAAATAGATCCAACATTAATTGAAGATTTAATGCAACTCTCTTAGATTCTCTGTTTCTCAGGATTAATTTATAGTTATACAACAAGGATAAGCCTAATGAGGATGATAGTAAATTACAAGAGACTTTCCATATAATTGGCAATCACCCAAAAAGTTATTCACTATCTTTGATATCTTTAGCATATTTAAACTAATTAACAAAAAAGATGTAGAATCAACCACTCCACAATACTTCAAATGCTAGTTTCCATACAGGGTTTAGCTTCGAATGCCTTTCCACAATATACCAAAAAAATTGTTTCCATACAGACTTTCCATATACTTCAAATGCTTATTTCCAGGTGCAGATGAATAGCTCAGATTACTAAACTGAGTCCTGACTCCACACAAAACATCTATTTTTCAAGATCTTCAACACTATAAGATCCAAATGTTAATCAATGTGATTCACAGAAAATAATATCTTCAAATTATAGCTAACATGACTCACAAATGCATACACCAAAAACAAAAATGCATGTTCGAAATCTGAAAAAACTAACTTTCTCCATTAATAAACGAGAGTTGTTTCCAAAATTTCATACACAAAATTATTATAACCAAAAAAAAAAAAAAAAATCACAACAATCTCTACTCAACACCTCAATTTCAGGTAAAACGAAGCCGCACCTGAGCGATTGCAGGCGAAACAGCCATGCCGGCAGCTAAATTTCTGGTTAAAACCGGTGACAGGACGCCCTTATCTTCAAAAAACGACGAGGAAAATGAAGAAAGGGATGAAGAAAAGACAGATTACGAGTTTGTGCGTGAATCTAACAGCAGCGCCAGGCTTTTCGCCGTAGAAAGACGAGAGCAAGTGGGAAAACCCGCATTAGATTCCCGCACAAACCTGAAATATGCCTCTTCCTAGATTTGGTCCGGAGGAGTGGTGTCACCAGATAATGCTCTACCCCTCCGGTATAGTATTTATACCGTTGAGGGAGGGTACATTCCTTTTGTTCGAAACCCTAAAACCCTAATTTAAACCGCCTGACGCCGACTTAACACGTGTAATGGTTATCCAGTGGGTAAAATCCTACGTCAAGTCCCTAAATTTACCTTAATCTTTTTTATTAAACTCTTAAATTTTTATTGAAACAAATAAGTCCCTAAATTTAATGATTTAAGAAGTTTAACCCTTTTCTTCATGGTAGACTTAACTCTTGTTTGTGCTTTAGTTTCGTTGACAAGATCAATACTCACTATGTTGATAA
>BPVZ01000142.1:243679-284283 GCA_020521535.1 Rubroshorea leprosula | reverse complement strand
TGAAATTCAGAATGTATCTATAATTTTTGTCAAGAATACACCAGCAAATATCCTTCTTCCATACTCTTATTTTAAAGCATATCAATCTTTTCTATTATATGTGCTGTTTTACCTGTGCTTTGTTTTTCCCCCAATTGTAATATCAAATTTCCTTTTCAACCAGTCAAAATATTCTGCTAAAACAATTAACAGAAAGTTTCATATTCTAAAATAAATATTCAATGAATCAATGTCCATGCCAACTAAATGGTACAATAAGAAAGAGCTGGATATGGCTAAACTACATAGGGCAAACCTTGACAATCATCTCTTGAAATCTCTGCTGAATATCCGGAGCCACTTTACCAGCAGCTATGTAAGTTTCTGTCAACGAGTGGAAGGCATCCGAATTGAGACGATTTAAATTCTTCAACATCTTGCAGAACTCTTCCACACCAGCAACATCGTTCTCTTTCATGAAATAATCAAAAAATGCAGTCAAAGTTTCTGGAGCCAGTTGCCTGTTGTTGTCCTTCAGTTCAGACATAGCAACTTCCATATGCTCCAGAGCCAAGTCCTGTTGCTGTTTCTTCAAGAAATAAGCCATGAATGTCAATCTCAGTTTGAAGAAAGACCCTTTTTTTCTATTAACAGCATTCTCAAAAACCCGTTCGGCTTCTTCAATCATGTCCTGCTGTAGATAAGCACGTACAACAGTGACTGCAAGCCTCGGATCATAACTAGAGCAATTGGATTCCCACTCCTTGAAGCATTCCTTCAATCCATCAAGATCGTTTAGTTTAGCAAGAGCCTGAAGCACAATAAGATAGCTTGTGTTTGTAACTAAGGAAAATGCACCCTTCAGAGCTTCCCACACCCTCTTGACCTCAACTAGATTAGAAGTGCCAGCGTACAAGCTAATCAGAAAATGGTAAGCCTCACGCTCAAGAGACTCTGAACTTTTTTCCAACTTCTTAAGAGATGACTCAGCTTTCTCAAACTGCCCAGCCTTGACATAGATCGCAGCCACATTACTATATGTGGTCCAATCCCATTTCAACTTGCTGTTGTTTGCCATCTCCTCCAGAACTCTCTCTACTCCTTCAATATCATTCAAACATCCATAGCTCTGCATCCACAAATTACAGGTATAGGTCTCCAGGGAAATGTCTCTCCTCTTCATTTCATCTACAAGAGCAGGCACCTTATTGTATTCACCCAATTTCAAATACATGCTCATGAGGTTGTTGAAAGGTAAAGAATTGTTGATATACTGCAATTGATTCATCTCCTCAAAGTGAGCTAATGCTTTGTCAGTCAGTAGTTCACTGCAATAACAACTTAAAAGGGCACCATAGGTGAACTGATTTTTAGCAAGTTGAGGAAGACAACTAAAGTAATTCTCCGTGGCATCAATTCCAGTAGTTTTTGCTATAAGACCCATACGAATGGCATGATCCTTGGACGAAAAGTTCACTTTCCTCCTCTCCATCCAGTCAAATATCTGCATAAGAGTAACCAAAAACATGTAAAGAAAAGTAATATGCGCACATTCAACCCATTCTTATTTTAAAGGAGGCACACTTAATCTATACTTATATTTTAACATAACCATGTTACACTGCATATTAAACCCTTTCAGAGAAGCAAAATACTGTTTCACAGTCTGTCCAGTTAACCATTGATGGAGGGTTGGATCCAATATCAGGGGCCGCCCCTCCATCAAAGGTTAAGTGAAGTGCAGTCTGCGCTACTTTACTGTTTAGAAAAACTAAAAAATGTCAACAAGGGTGTTCAAGCTCCTGAAGAATCAGAAAATTGATGTTAAAACAAAAAATATTATTGAAAACCAAGAACCATTTTCTACATTTCATATCTTCGTTCCACCGATTATATCAATCTGATTATTAGACACAAAGAAGAGAATAGCAGTATAAACTCAAAGAGAAGGTTAGGGAGGCAAACAGTGGCGTACGTCGAGGGCGTGCTGGTAGCGACCGTACTTGCGGAGCTCCTTGATGCAACTAGTGAGTTCATCTTTCCTGATCTGTTTGCCCTCCATTAAGAAGTCATTTAGCGCCTGAGCCACGGTCCCGCCCTTGGCGCCCAAAGCCGACAGTCTCGAATACAACATGGTTCTCCTTGGCGCCGACCACTTCGCCGCCGTGCAGAGTTGTCTCACCAACCATGATCCCGACGGAATCAGACGGCTAATGTTCATCCTCTTCACTCTGAATCCCTTCCTCCCTTCTGTTAGTATCAACAACCAGAGGGTTTTTGGTTTTCATTTTTGTTAGGGTTTATTATTGCCGTTACAGGCGTAACACTCCTAAAACGCAGCGTTTTATGTGGCGATGTAAACGACGCCGATTCATTGCCTTCCATCCCTTCTGCTAAAACGCTGCGTCACACCCTTTCCTGGTCCATGTTATAGCCACACCAAATACCGCTAGATTTGTTAAGTTTGTCTGGGTTTATCAATTTACAGCTGCCAAGTTGTTTGAGGATTTTAAACTTTTTTTTACTTTAATGTTATTTGTATAATGAAAAGTAATTTTCTCTTATCTTTTATCTCATCCTAACAGTATGTTATACGACTCGAATTTAAGAACTTTTACTTTCTGCGGAAGAAGATTATTACTGAATTATTTAAGTTGTTGATAAATATTAATTGTTTTATTTATTAATAATTAATATTTATAAATATTAATTTTTTTAATAATTAAACTAAGTATACTTTTATTATTTTTGTGCCACTTTTAAATTTTCTTGGTTGGCCATAATCATGGCCCCTTTTCTAACTTCAATTACAAAGGAGTTTTTTTTTTTTTTTCCTTTTTACAAAGCGCTATTTGTCAATAAAGAAGTTTAAAATTCTAACATTCACCTTGTTCATAGATGTTAGAAAACAAGTTAGATGACTCATTAGGTAGTAATAAATGAGCACAATAGTTTGGGCAATCACCTCTTTTTTCATTTCTTTTGGAATGGTACAATGAATTTAGTGTTCTCAAAATTGGATCGATTAGCTGGTGGTGGCAAAGGAGATTGGATTCAAAGGAGGCTGATAGATTGAAGGCAGAGATTGTGGATAGTGTCATAGACCACAAGTGAATGGAAGATTAAGATCTATTTGACTTAGGAAAGAACCAACAGTTAGTGGGTGAAAATTGTCACTTGTTAAAATTATCTACTCTTTCTAAAGTAGACAAGTTCAATGGGATTTTCAAAATGTTTTGACCATTAAATAGGATAATCTTCTTATTTTAGTAGTTTTGTGTTTTGCTTTTATAGCAATTGCTTTTAATCTCTAATTGCAAATGATTTTCTAATTGTTTAGACTTGTCATAGATATAATTTAACTATATAACTAATGCTATAAATTATACTTCAGTTTTAAGTAATAATACCATAATATAAAAAGATATGATGTAATCTCTTTTTATTTTTCAATATAAATCTCTATGTTCTATAAAAAAATTAAATCGAGAACAATTCATCCCAAAATAATAATTGTTTATTTTTTCAGTTTGTTCATATTAATGATTTACAACCAATTTATGTTTGTATCAGATTACTCTTAAAAATATAAAAAAAGATAAGATAATTAAAGTAGAGGATAAGTAGGAAAGAAGATTTTGTTAATTAGGCTAGATCATGAGTTTAAATGAAAAAATGAATATTATTATACAACAGAAGAAGTACAATTTCTATCAGGCTCCACCATCGGGCATAGAATTTACTCTCCAAGGAGACATTGCAGGGACCTGTTATGTACTGTAGGAGTTAGTACTATTTTACTTTCCTGTGCATCGAAAAAAAAAAAAAAAAAACAGAAGTACAATGACGGTTAGTCCATTTCACAAGGATTAAGATTAATTAGTCTTGATTTTTGGTTAAATAAGGTTATAATACTATTTTAACCCCAAATTTTCTCCTCATTTAAAATCTCTAAACCTAAATACTATTGCATTTATGGGTTAGTGACAGGGTAAAATTAGCAAAAATGTAATTAATGCAGCATTGATTTCCTCAAATGACAATTAAATTGGAAGAAATTTTCTCACCTAAAAAGACAGTAATTAGGAACAGAGGAAGTAATCAATTTCATTATCTAGCAAAATTATCTTTAGCATACATTAGCATTGACTAGCAACTAGCACTCACCCAATCAGAGAACAAAATTTCTGATTGTGCAAATTCAATGAAAATTAAAATGAGACCAAAATGGATAAGTGGATAAATTCAAAAAGTAGAGTTGGTAGCCGACGGCATATGTATATGTTACATGTCAAACCCTGTTCAAATATTGAGGCCCCATTTTTTCCTAGGAAATCCAATTTCCAAGCTCTTTTTCAGTAGATTAGATTTGCAGCGAAAGTGGAATTGCATGTTGCTGTGAGTTCTAACTCCTTGCTGGTACTTTCCACTGCTGCATTTCAGTGATAAAGTATTAAGCCACTTTCTAACTTCTATGATTTAGAAGACAATCCAAAGCCAGGCAGCCTGAAAAGGCAGCTCCCTACAATCCGGAAAGGACCATGCACTTTCATAATGCTTAGTCAAAACCAGACAAGAGTGACACAACTCCTATGAAGTCATGCGAAAGCCAAGTCTGAATGTCTGATACTTGCCGATGTAATTTAGGGTAAATCAAAAATACATTAAGGATCTACTATTCTAGAAGTTTTAACCGTTAATAAAAACTATCAACTCATTCCATCGGATATAATGGAGAGAACGAAGCCAGAGAAAGCATTAACAGGCCGATATTGGTTAATTTAGAACTAAAAATGTGAAAATCGTACATGATAGGGAACCAAGAAGAAGGAAGAAAGAGGACTTACTATGCAGGAATTATTATACAGACAAACATATCAAGATCTGACTAAGATGATAAAAGTTCCATTTTTAAAAGTGCAGTATCCTGCATGTCAACGGTCCCAACCAGAGGGCCTTCGCCTTTCTCTAGGTCTATCTCTGGAACTGCCAAAAGAGAAACAAAGAAATGAACTTAATCAGCATAAAATTTAGAAAATGAGCACCAAGAACTAACATTTGCACAAGTTAATCTGAGGAAAGTGACCTCTCTGAGTTCTTCTGACCAGTGTTTTCTCCAGAATTCTGTAAAGTCATGTTAGCTCCTGATGCAGGAGCAGGACTGAATGAACTGGCTGTCTGCATTCTATTTATATCTCCACCAATTGTACCACCAGATACAAATCCAGCTAATGTTGGTTTGTTGTTGGGATAAGCACTTGAACTGTTATTAAAACCCTGGCCTTGAGAGTTTGATGAAGCAGCGACAAAGTTACTCTTGAATTGTGCCATCATGCCAGTCCTCAGAGAATTTACAGCAGCAGATCTACTTTGAACAGAATGAGACGAAGAATTGTTGGATTCTGAATTATATCCAATGCCCAAACCAAAGTCAACTCCGCGCACACCTCGACCACCACCCCTTCCTCTTCCCTTCTTTCCACCTGCATGGAATGGAAAAGATTATGTAGAGAGCTAAACTACCTTTCTCTAAATCCAGAAACAACAAATCATTTTGAAAAGGCATCAAAAGTAGCAGGTAAACCATCTGCCTGAAGTTCTAAACATCTGGCCCTTCCGAAAGTTTAAAGAAGCTTTTTTGAAATTTACATAAGCATGTCCCTAACAAATGCACTGCCATGCTATAGGAAAACCATACCTCCTTTTCTTGAGTCACGCTTGGACCTGAATCTCCCATCCTAGTTATGTACAAGAGAAATGTCACTCAATAATAATGGTACACATACATTAAATCCAACAGCAATATATCAAAATTCCAAAGACACCTAAGGAAGTGCATGTCCCCATGCAATAAATTGTAAGTTGGAAAAAGAACACCTAAAAAATTGATTACAGAACAAATAAATAACTTGCAAGTTGCAATGGCAAAAGCAATATATATATTGGTCAGATCATCTGCCAGAAACTCCAGCTTTTTCATGCTTTTCTTATTCACCAACAACTGTATCTAAGCATGAAGGGTACAAAAATTACATAATAACACATCACTTGTAACTTCAAAACCATGAAATAGGGCTCAAATGGTTTCTCAAATTTCTCTCCTATGCATGTAAAGAGAATTCACTCTAAATCTTACTAGATCAACACCAAAGTGTTCCTCTTTTCAAGGATATCAAATATCTTCCAGGACAAATGAGAATTTACCAAAAGATCACCCTAAATTTTAGATTACAAATCATGTTGTTTATTTTTGTACTAAATAAAACAGCCCCATTCAAAAGAAAACAAGAGATGTCAAGTTTTTTAAGTGAAACTAAGGCCTCCGTGCACAAGCTTGATACCTTGAAAGTTGAAAGATACAAGAAAACCAATAAATACAATTCTAATCATCAGGAATAAGTTTGAATTACCTTCATAGCAAGATCCATCAATTCCATTGACACATTCTGACCAGCAGCAATCAAGCTATTAACCAATTCACCAGCAAAGCGTGCCTCCTTTTGAGTTATAAGCGTATATGCAATCCCATCTTTGTCACCAGCACGACCTGTTCGGCCAATACGATGCACATGCATGTCCATGTCCTTTGCAATGTCAAAGTTCACCACAGACTTGATTGATTTGATGTCAAGACCACGAGCAGCAACATCAGTAGCCACAAGAACATGATAGAAGCCTGATTTGAACTTTTGCAGAATTTCCATACGAGAAGCCTGGTCTTTGTCACCATGAAGAGCAGCAACTTTAAATCCCTTCTGAACCAGTTGTGATTCAATCTCATCTACAGAAGCTTTCTTAGAAGCAAACACTAAAACATCCCCATCATCAATCATCCCAGGCAGCTTTTCAAGAAGCCAGGGCAACTTCTCAGCATCAGAAGGAATTACGTGAACAACCTGAGTAATATCTTCATTAGCCATTCCCACCTCTCCCACAGTAACTCTTACTGGATCAGTGAGAATTTCCCTAGCTAATTTCTCAACTTTGCGGGGCATTGTTGCTGAAAAGAGTAAAGTCTGGCGATCTGGCCTAATCTGACCAACTATGGATCTTATTTGAGGCTCAAATCCAAGGTCAAACATACGATCAGCTTCATCAAGTACCAAATAAGTTGCTCTCTTCATTGTCAATGCCTTCATCTTTAGCATGTCTATCAATCGACCTGGTGTAGCAACAACTATATCACATCCAGCCTTCAGTTCCTTGAACTGATCAAGCTTGGACATTCCACCATAAACAGCAGAGGCACGTATCCCATGTGATTTAGCAAATTTCTTTGTTTCCAAGTATATTTGATGCGCTAGTTCTCTAGTAGGTGCACATATCACTCCAATTGGACCTTCTTCTTTCTGAAGTTCAGGCTGATCCATGATATGAACAATCATTGGAAGCACAAACGAAGCAGTTTTACCTGAACCAGTTTTTGCTATACCAATAATATCCGTCCCAGAGAGAACAATCGGTAAAGCTTGGCATTGAATCGCTGTTGGCTTTTCATATGCTTGTTTTACAATGGCATGCATTAATTCTCGAGAAAACCCACAGTCCTCGAATGTCTTAATTGGCCTTGGGACATCAAAACCTGAAACACGAATAGCCAAACTCTTTCGGTATTCAGCAACTTCCTGCTCACTCATTCCTGTGGAAGGAAAACAACAAAGATTTAGCCATTTAGGTGCAGATTTAACTTAAAAATAACAAAAATAATAAATATTATAGCCATTAAATATCAACAACATCACTATGATTTCCACATCAGTGGAATCCTATTCAATGGTCATATAGAAGAAAGTAGAATTTTACAAGCATTTTATTTTTATTTTATTTCAACTCTAAACCATCCTAAAATTCATAATGAGTAATTTATATTTAACCAACATATCCAAATTAACAATACAGCTTTAACGTTCTTAATCATGTTCAGATAATGACTATGCATGTCAACAACCAAGTAAAACAAAAAACTCTTGCTCAAATAGTATCCTGTAGCCAATACTTCTCCAGCACCAAGAAGAAATCCAAATTAAAGTTTCTGGAAATCTCTTAAGACATTGATCTAATTTCAGAATAAATTTTTAGCTCAACATGCCAAAGACCAGCCAAATTATATACTTTGAACTCAGAAGACAGCTGCCAAGTTCAAAAGTTTGCTCTCAGATATATAATATGCTTTTCAGAAAAAAGAAGAAAACTTTACACTGACCGAGTCTCTAAAGTACACAGAAGTAAGCAAAACAAAACTCAAAAAGAACAGTACAAACGTGAGAATCAAAAAGAGAACCATCAAGGGAAAAAGGCAATATAAATTGAAGCTACTTGTAAACAAAATATATGCACTAAGACATTATCAGACACACTATAACTCACCTGAAATCGAAGCCTTCTCCTCATAAAAGTCCTTATTGAAGGGCTCGTAGTCAATGGAGCTATGATCAAGAGCTGGAATGGGCTCAATTTTCCTCTTGTCCAAAACCACCGGATTATCATCAGAATCGTACTCCAGCATGCCTGCATCCACAGCCTTAGCAGCTGCATAAACTTCCTCGTCAGAGTCATACCCAGCATGCAGCGCATCAGCAGCCAGTGTAAGTCCCAAATCCTTCTTCGCCCTCAGAAAGCTCTCAATTGGATCATCATCATCATCATCGTCCTTGAACCTCTCCGCCTTCTCCTTCAGCTTAGGCTCCGGCGCCGCCTTCAAATCCTCCTGAATACCCTCCATGAACGCATCCAGAGGGTCAATCTCATCGTCTTCCGCACCATTTCCGTTACCGCTTGGGTTTTCCTCTCCTTTAGAATGATCATTATCAGCGTAATCAATGTTGTCGAGATCGGTGTCCTCGTAATTGTCGTGGCTGCGGCGAGACGAAGGAGGGACATAGAGACGCTGCGGAGCTTGTGAGCGCTCGAAGTTGTATGTCGCCTGGCGGTTTATCCCGAATCCTTCGAATCCGAATTTGCGCTTCGACATGGTTGCGATTTAGATCAGAAACCCTAATTTGCAAGGGTTTGAGCTGAGGATCGAGGATACCAAAGCTATTCTGAAGTTACAGTTCAGAAGGTTTTAGAAATCAATGGATAAATAAGAAAGGGAAAAAAAAAAACACAAAAAAGTGGAAATCGGACCCCTCACAATTAAAAATAGGAGCACTAAATTATAATGTTATGAATAAATATGAAATTGTTGAAATAATGTTAAAGAAAAGTGAGTATTAGTTTTTATTATAAAATATTAAGTGATTAATGATCTGTGTAAAAAACCTTGATTTTTTTTTATTAAGATTTTGAATTTGAGTTTATGAGGAATTTTTTTAACATTGATTGATCTAAATTAGTTAAAATTTAATATGATTTTTAAATTTTTAAGAGATTAGTTAAAAAAATAAATTATTAAGTAAAAAAATAATTTAAAATTATATTATTTTAAAATAAAAAAATTAATATATCTTAATATTAAAAATATTAAGATATTTTATAATTATCAAATAAAATTAAGAATCACAATATATCTCATATAATTAATGGTTATAATTAGATATTTTGATGTTAAAATGTGTTGATTTTTTTAAAATTATTATAAAACAATTTTTTGATTTTTTAATGATTAAAAGCTAAAATTAAAACTAAAAACTAAGAAGTTCTTTAAGAAGATATCTAACAATTATAACAAAAAATATTAACTTAAATAGTATCAAAACTATTTTTATATTTATTTATCTAATAATTATTATAATACATTGTAAAAAATGATAATAAAAAATGATAAAAGAAAATAAATTCTTTATTTTAAATTGTAAAATTTACAATTAATTAATTAATTAATTAAAAAACCAAAAACTATAACTATACAAAGCTTTGAGGTCTTCTTGTTGCGCCCTGGTGAGGGCGGCTGAGGTGGCCGATTCCGAACTTTGACTGTGTGGATCGGTGTAGGGAAAGGCCCATCAGTTAAAGAAGTCCACATGTGTGACCCTTAACAAACTCATGGGCTTTTGGACCAAAAATTCATGGACTAATAATCAACAGAGTCCAGTCCAAATTCCCAGATCAATTTTCTTCTTTAAAAAAAAAAAAAATTAAAGCATCCAACTGAAGGAGGAGAGCACAATTAGTGCACTTTGGGCCACGTGGACTACACATTACACATCTCTTTCACTTGTACGTAAATAAGGCATGAAAGTCAGCACGAAGGTACATTACATTCATTTGATGTTTCCCTCTTCACTTGCTTTATTTTATTTTATTTTTTTTTGAAAATAGGGAATGGTCTTCACTTCCTTAATTAGTTTTCTCATGTGAAGTAAATGGATAAGCATTATACATTACAATTTATTTTTTTTTTTTTTTTTTTTATCTTTTTGCAAATATTGATTAATGATATATGTCATTAGAGAATATATATCTAATAAAATGAGATTTATAAACATTAATCATATTTATTATTAAACGGTAATAAATTTGATCAGATAAGTTATTAAAGAATATTACATCTATTTTTGTATAAAGCATACATATATCTTTAGATACAAGAATAATAAATAAACAAACAGACAATGTAATATTAGTAGACTCATACTCTATTTTGTTGGAAAAAATTACAGTAAACTCATGGTTTTTTTTTTTTTTGTATAATTGAAAGAATTAACTATTTAATAACATAAGAATCGTTACGCCTAACATATAATTCTTTCAAGGAAAGCATTGAGACCAAGCAGAGGAGAATCGAAAACAATGGTTACAGTCGGCAAGCTATGCTCAATTATCTTATTCTCTCATAGTAGTACAAGATAATGTTGTGAAAAAAAATAGGAAGATATTTTCTCCAAGATGAGCGAACGTAATTGAGGAAAAATAACAATTGAACAGCTACCCAAGTTTTTAAGTCCAATGGTTTAACCCCAAACCTTAAATGTTTGGATGAAATGACCGAAATTTTAAGTTTTATTATCGTCATGAATTTCATCAAAAAGCGATTTGATAGTTGTGCGCCTCATTTAAAGGGTGAAATATTCACTTGACCTGAGAACCAGTTATTAACTATTAATTCTTACTAAATTTCTAACCATCTTAGAAGAAAAAAAAAACAATTGAACGGCTAGGCCATGGGTTCTAATGTACATTCCTCGCTTAGATATTTTTAGATTTTCTTGCATTTCTAGATCCGATAGTTTGGTGTGTTGTCGTTTTCATGGCTCTGCGTCGATTAATTGTCCTCGTGCATGTACATGTAATATAATTAGAAAAAAAAAATCAGAACATATTAATATTAAAAATATTATTATATTTTAATTATAATTATTAAATATATAAAATATAATAAAAATTTAATTTTATTAAATACCTTAATATTTTTAATACCTTAATATTTTTAATACCAAAATGTTTTAATTTTCTTATCCCCTAGAATTATATATCTTGCACGTGCTTTTGTTGGATTTGTATCCCCTCCAACGTGTTGCTGCTAACTTCCAAACAAAAATCATGAAGTGAAATGTCATTTTCAACATGTTTAAAAAAAGAGTCTTGTTCTGATTGCAATGAGGTTAGTTGGAGCCCTATCTCCAGATTCGTGGTCGCCGCGTATGCCACGTTTTTTAATCATAAATTTTTCTTTGCTAATATAAAATTATAAAATAGCTTTATTTGTTTTTTTTAATATTAATTGTATAATAAAAAATAATTTTTTTATATTTTATCTCTTTTTATTTACATATCATGTGATTTAAATTTAAATTTTTTTATTTTTAATAAAAATAATTATCATTAAATTAATTAAATTATTCATAATTTTATTTGGTTTTTACTTTTGGCCGAAAGTTTATTTGGTTTGATATTGACAAATATTTGAGATTTTAACTCAGTACGATACATGTTCCATTCTTTCTAATGTTGAATTTGAATTACCCATCATCCTTAAATGGATCAGAAAAGTGAAGTGCAGTATTACTTCAAATAAATTGATAGAGGGATGGACCATGGTATTTGAGATTTTAACTCAATACATGTGCAATCCACTTTAATATTTATACACAAAATTTATATATTATACTTATATAAAATTTTAATCATTTTTTTATTTTTAGTAATTAACATTTATTCATATTTATTAAAAATAATTATTTTTTACTTAAAAAATATGATAAATCTCAATTATTAAAAATAACATGATAAATAATTAAAATTTTATGTAAATTTAATGTATAAAATTTTTATATAAATAAATTTTGTAATTATATATATAAGTGAAGTCTAGTACATACTATATAGGTTATAGTTACTTAACTATTGATAAAAGAGACTGCCTCTAATCATGAGTGTTCTTTCCTCTATCAATAATTAAAAATAACGAAATCCACGCTACAACATTTTCTAAATATATAAATGATGGGTGGGAAATCTATTTATGTATTGAATGTAAGTGATATTCGCCTAGTCAGCATTCATAAATTAAATTAAATAACTTCTCTTATATTTGCAACATTACCTAATAATTCTTTTTTTTTTCTTTTTTAATATGGCAATTATAACAATACCTACTATTTTTTAAGGGAGAAGGGGAATGTGGTAATTTTCCAGATTCGAACCTATACCATATGTGCTCTCACGTGTCGCGACTTAAGTAACCATGCATGCCAGTTGGTTTGAACATCGAGGAAGCAATCTCGTAAATTAAATTACAAACTTTTAAAGGCTAGTGTTTTTTATTTTTTTTTTTTTAATTCAAACTGTATCAAATTATAAAATAGTAATTATTGAAATGGAGATAACTTTTAATGTTAAAGAGTTTGGTCTTTATACAATTATTTTTGTTATACATTTCAATATAATTTAAATTACATAATATACTATTTCAAACTTTTTATATACCTATTGGATTGTACCATGTAACTTTGGTTGGTTAATTCTACCAAAACCAACTTAAAAAAAAGGTTGGTCAAGATGCTTGCTCTCAATTATTTCAAACTTTTTATATACCAAATGGATTGTACCATGTAGCTTGGTGGGTCAATTCTACCAACACCAACTAAAAAAAATGGTTGGTCAAAATGCTTGCTCTCAACTATGTTGAATGTTGATTAAAAATCACAAGATTTACACTTATATATAAAATTGATAATAAGATTTACAATATGGAGCAAACTTCTTGTAAAATTTATTTTTATTTGTGTAAATGTGAATTAACATAAACACATTTTATTTCTTGTATAAATTCCTAACAAAATAATATATTTGTTGTATCTTTAGCCCAAAAATGAAATTATCCCTTCCCAACAAACTTTTAAGAAGAGATAAGAAACCCTTTACAACAAAGCTATAAATCCCTTCAATGAAATTAATAATATTCATTAATAGAACACTTTTCATAAAGATTTTATTTCATAAATGTGATTGAAAGAAATCAAATTAACAATTAAAATGTCAACAATATTCATAAAAGCACTTAAATACCTTTAATAAATTGACATACAACAAATATTTATTAAGCATAGTTGAATAATTTCGAAGATAATTTTAATATTTCAAATATCAACAAATCATAATTTTCAATTTTCTCTCTATAAATTTGAGAAAAAATGTCGTGTAGTTTAAATTGTATCAAACTGTACAATAGTAACTATTAAATAGGAGTTGAGCTCATAACATTTAACCTTTCTCTATTTAATAATTTTTATTTTATAATTTAATATAATTACTGAACTATTGTCGTGGTTCTCATAAACTTACATTCATAATTCTTTTTGATAAGAATGCACACACTCCACTACTTTAAATATGAAAATTTTCTTATTACACCTTTTATTATTAATTTATATAAAAAAATAAAACTTTGTTTTAATTTTATTAATTATTTGATTAAAATATTTCACATAAAATTAATATTAAAAAATTAATTTTATAATTTTTATATGAATTAATAATAAAGATATGTAAGAAAGGAGAGAGCAAAAGTCCTTAAATGTAAATCAAAACATTCTATCCTCACAAGATAAACTAAAAAATTTGTCAGCGTCAATCAAACGGCTAAAAGCTTTCACTGAAATCGTGATTCCTGACCTGAAAAGGTGACAACTTATTTTACCGTTAATTTGTTTTTTCCGTTAATTAAACATAAATTAAAAAAAAAAAATAGACACATCCGCAATCCGCTCCCTTACCGAAAATCGAAAAGCAACAAAAACAAAATATAAAAGGAAAAAAAAAATGGTAAAACCAAAACCAAAACCAAAAACTTCTCCGGTTTGGTAAGCTTACTCAAGCCAACTATATCCTCCGGAGTCCGGCCACACAGTCGCCTGCGAAAACCCTCTCCGGTCCGTTTCTCGTTCGGACTTCGGCTGCTTCAAGCTCAAGTTCGTCGATTGAAAGCTTAGCATTGGTGATTCTGACTCCGGCTCGTTTCTGAGTTCTGGTTTTCGCGACGTTATCTCCGACGCTGAGTCCTCTTTTGCTGGCTGTTGCGAACGGGTTTTGCTTGTATTGCCTTTTAGTGTTTAGTTCTTATGCTGGTTAGAGGCGTGATCTCGCCGTTGGTTTTGTTGGAATATCGCAGATCTAACTCGTCGAGGTTGAATCCACGAAGTCGGTGATGTCGGCTTTCGCTGTTTTGAATGCTAGAAGTAAGTTTAATTCATTATGCTTATACTTTCATCTTCTTGTTTTCTAAAGATGCGGTTGGTTGCTAAGAAAGTGCCAAATAATGAAAGAAGAAAACATTAGAACTTGAGAAATTTGAATCTCTTTCTCCGTTTGGCTGCCTAGAAAATTGCAGACAATGAAAGGGAGCTCTAAAATCTTTCCTTTTTTACTTTTCCTCTTTTATTTCCAAAGAATAATTTAATTCAAAGTGCTCTTTTAGGATAAGCTGTTATGTTAAGAATCTTTAATCATAAAAATTAAATAGAATGAAATTCCAAAATTTTGTTTTTGTCCTCTAAAGCTTTTCTGTTTCACTTTTCAACTCTTTGGAACATGAGTAAAGGGAAGGAAAAGGAAAATGTTCATTGGGATTTATTTTTCTTTTAAATGTTGGATATTAGTGTAAGATTTTAGCTCATAGCTGTAGGT
The DNA here is from genome assembly GCA_020521535.1 of Rubroshorea leprosula. Classification (NCBI taxonomy): domain Eukaryota; kingdom Viridiplantae; phylum Streptophyta; class Magnoliopsida; order Malvales; family Dipterocarpaceae; genus Rubroshorea; species Rubroshorea leprosula. Next base: position 269,238 of record BPVZ01000142.1, on the reverse strand, counting down.
CATTGAAAGTGAATAGCAATCATCAATGAACACAGGATTTTACTTGCATTTGGGGATATATGAATTGACATTCCTTTTGAGTCCTAAGGCTATTGGCATTGTTATTTGGTTGTTGGGGTTCTTAGATAATCTAGAGGTTGAAATTTGCGTTATCATCATCATCTCAGACATTTCTCTTTCCTCAGCTGATTGATTTTACTTCAAATAAAAATTGCAGGAGCATCGAGAAAGATCCAGTCTGTTTTGCTGAAACTTGCTTTTGCTCTATGTTATGCTATTTATGTCACTGATGCTAGCTTGGCTAATAATCTAGTCGACACAGCAACACCATATCCTGCTGGCACACCCCAGGCTGCAGCAGCTGTTCCTGATATTCCCCTGCCAGTTAATCCACCACGGTTGCATAGATCAAAACACAGGCATTACCCACCTCACGCGTTAGCACCAGCCCATCCTCCTTCCTATGGTCCACTAATTACTTCTAGTCATCCCCCAACAAGCCCACATTTGTCGAAACCATTGAAGAAGAGAAGTGCTTTAGTGCCTTCCAGTGCTGGTTTGGCAAATATTGCCCCATCACGGTCTGGTTCTGGTGCACTTCCTGCTGGTTTAGCTCAACCGCCATTATCTCCTGATGCCTCAAGTAAGATGGTTTCTTAATTATTTGTTTCTTCAACCTTTTTTATTGTTATTAAATGCTTGTTTATTTACTGAAAAGAAAGAAATAGTTATATTTATTAAACAAACTTGAACTTCATATGAGATACTTAAATGAATGGGTATTTTGTCATTCTGCCAGATTGTTGCAAGCCAGACACAGTTTTGAAACGAGGGAGTCATGGTTGCCATTGTGTGTATCCCATAAAGATTGATCTTCTCCTTTTAAATGTCTCACAAAGCCCAGATTGGAATATTTTTCTAAATCAATTAGCTTTCCAGCTTGATTTGCAAGTTTCTCAAATTGAGCTAAACAATTTTTATTTAGTCAGCTTATCAAAATTAAATATTTCAATGGATATTGTTCCAAGCATGGGGATTGGTTTCTCGGCCAGCAATGCGTCTGCAATAAACTCTAAACTTGCCTCACATAGGGTTAAATTTGACCCAAAAGTTATTGGCAATTATAAACTCCTGAATCTTACCTGGTTTGCCCCACCTGCACCTTCTCAAGGTATATTGTCATAAGCTACCAATTCATCTATGATTGTAATTGTGAATCTAAAATGCTTTGGTTTTTTTGGTGGCATGTGGCTTTTAGTTGCTATCATTTTAAATAAGGAATTATTTTTGACAGCTACAATGTTGTATCTTACTGATTTATGCGACCCTTGAGGCTTCTGTTTTATTATAACCTTGAATTTCTATTATTAAATTACATTAGTGGATAATCTTGATGTGCCATCCCTGTTGCTTGCTTGCTTGCTTTTGGAATACAGCTCCCACCTTAGCTCCGGAGCCTGTAGAAGCACCTGCATATCACTCCTCAACTTCTACACCACTCAATGTTTCAAAGAAAGGAAATCATTCCAACCTGATTCTTATTTTTGGGATTTCTGCTGGCTTACTGGTTGTTGCTATTATCTCTGTGCTTATAATTTGCTCACGAGCATTCCGTGAGGGAGAAACTGAAGCATCTCCTGGGGAAACTGGTATGCATATGAAGCCTTATAATAAGTACTGCAATTTTATGCTGTCTCTCTGGATTTATTTATTAAGAATTTTCTTTCTTAAGTTTTTCCAAAAAAAGGAAAAAAAATGCAAATAGAAAATCTACATGTTGAATGTGTGAATAAAATTCTGCATGTTGAATCTAAGAGTGAAGTGGCTTTTTAGTTTGCTTGCATTGTATGTTTTGACGAAATATGGCAGTAGAAAACAAGTTTTTCTAAACGTAGTTTTGTAGGATAATTGTATGGCTGATCATTGAAAGTGTCTTCCAAAGTCTTGTTTACTCAGTTATAAATGAAGAAGAAAGAATGAAAAAGTTCCCTGAATCATTCTTTTTAGTATCTCTCTGCATAAAATGAAGCCAATATTCTTTTGTCCCATATGATATAATTGAATGACACATTGAAGTTGGAAAAGATGAAATGGATCACGAATTATTAGATAGCAGCACTCAAGTTTTAAGAGAATGCAGGAATCACCGATTTAGTATTCTCCCAGAGTTTGCTACCTTGAAAAATCTTTCACTTAAAAAATAAATATTTACCTTTGCATTGATTTCATTAGTTTTTGGATGGTCATTTTGAGAATTGAATACACTTTGTGGGACTGTGGGACTGTTGGGCCTTCTCAGACTAGTAATATACTTCAGCCGGGGGAATCAGTCTATCATACATTCTGTGATTACAGTAGAATTTGCTAGTGCTGGTACCTAGCATGCAACAGAATCAAAAATTATTTTCAGTTTTCTGTATTCCTTTTTTTGATAATTAACTTTGAATTTCATCTTATTAATAAATGTAATTTGTCTGTATTGTTGTTTAATATGGAAGTGTATTGAATCTTTTTGGGTTTTCATCTTCTCTTGACAGTCAAGCCAAGAAGTGCAGATGCTGTACCAACAGCAGGATCCATTCCCCACCCAAGCAGTACAAGGTTTATAGCATATGAAGAACTTAAAGAAGCAACAAACAACTTTGAACTTGCAAGCATCCTTGGTGAAGGTGGGTTTGGCCGAGTATTCAGGGGTGTTTTAAAAGATGGTACTGCTGTGGCAATTAAAAGGCTAACAAGTGGAGGGCCGCAAGGGGATAAAGAGTTCTTGGTGGAGGTTGAGATGCTTAGCAGGTTGCATCACCGTAATCTTGTGAAACTCATAGGTTATTATACTAATCGCGATTCTTCACAGAACCTACTTTGTTATGAACTTGTTCCAAATGGAAGCTTAGAGGCGTGGCTCCATGGTAAATGCTGTTTAATACTATATGTCCTACAAGCATCTTATTCTTTAATATTGTCCTTTTTTAACTGGAGTTACTCTTAATGCAATGTTGGTTGCTATTGAAGTAATGGTAGATATTTAGGCTCAAAAAAAATCAAAGAAAGAGAGAGAGAAAGGAGCAGCAGATCTTGCACTTCTTCAGCAAATCTTTGATGTATGATATTAACTTTGGTCCTGTTTTGTCTCAGGTCCCTTGGGAGTAAATTGTCCTTTGGATTGGGATACAAGAATGAAGATTGCCCTTGATGCTGCAAGAGGACTTGCTTACCTGCATGAGGACTCACAGCCATGTGTTATCCATAGAGATTTCAAGGCATCAAATATACTGCTCGAGAATAACTTCCATGCTAAAGTTGCTGATTTTGGCCTTGCCAAACAAGCTCCTGAAGGCAGAACAAATTACCTGTCTACTCGCGTGATGGGAACTTTTGGGTTGGTTTCTCTCCAACCTCATCCATTAACTTCTGTTTAAACTGGAACTAAGATAAGATGTGATTGATTTTTAGGTATGTGGCCCCTGAGTATGCTATGACTGGGCATCTACTGGTAAAGAGTGATGTTTATAGCTATGGAGTTGTCCTTCTTGAGTTGCTGACTGGAAGGAAGCCTGTGGATATGTCACAACCATCAGGACAAGAGAACCTTGTAACTTGGGTTAGTACAACCTGCATCAACCCCTCTTATTTGTTACATAGCCACCATTCATATTTCTACATCCTATCTTCTGCCATTTGTTCATTTACAAAGATTAAGACCATGTTGATTTAAAAGAATATTATTACAAGTGGGCAATATTGCTTTCAGGCACGGCCAATTCTAAGAGACAAGAATCGCCTGGAAGATCTTGCAGATTCAAGGCTTGGGGGGAAGTACCCAAAGGAAGATTTTGTACGGGTGTGCACAATTGCAGCTGCTTGTGTGGCTCCTGAAGCAAATCAGAGGCCCACAATGGGAGAAGTGGTACAGTCACTGAAAATGGTTCAGCGTGTCACAGAGTACCAGCACTCCACGTCATCTTTTTCCAATGCCCATCCCAACCTGAGACAGTCATCCACGACTTTTGAGTCTGATGGTACATCCTCCATGTTCTCTTCTGGTCCTTGCTCTGGTCTAAGTGCCTTTGACAATGACAACTTTTCGCGGACTGCAACTGCCTCAGAAGATCTTCATGAAGGACGATGAGCACCCCCTTAAGAAGTAAGTGTTTTACGAATACTCTCATTGAAATTGATTAGTTTGGAATAGGATAGGATTTTAATAAACGTCATTGTTTTCTCAAAATTGATGGGTGGGGAATGGGTGCTTGTCTTTAGAGAACCAGAACCACTGTTAAGTTTCCCCTGGACAGTGGATCTCGACATGGTGCATCAAATTTTGAGTGTACATAAGCCACGTAGCTTATTTTGTTGTATTGCCTCGAGGGGTTATATTTAATCCGTATTCATCTTATTCTTTTCTTCATCACCTCGATCTTGAGTTTTAGCTGTTGAGGCCAAATCTCAGGCTCCATATACTCTTAAATCTTCACGAACAACTGTAAGAATGTTATTTTACTTGGTCCTAGCTCTAACACTCTCCAAACAATACATTCATGGCCAAGAGTACTTACCTCACAAATGAATCCTAAATAAATGGTCAAATAACTACTACTCTAAAATTAGCAAGAAGCTTTGCCTTTAAATCTCCGTCTTTCTCATTCTCCTAGTCGGCCCTATCTGAGGACTTCAGTTTTTTCACATCAAAGCAAAAAATATATATAAAAATAAATAAAGAAGAGGCAATATGGGGCCAAGGAATTTCAATTTCGTACTTCTTATCTCCATCTCCTGTCTCTTCTTCTCCTCCGTCAATGCCAAAGCGGCTACTAGTCCCACAGCCGTGCCAAATTCCAGCCCCACCCCATCACCATCGCAAGGAGCCGGCTACGACTCCTCGCGATACTTCATTTCTTCAGAACAAGGACAAAATATCAACGACATGAATGCAAATCCCACGGTAAAAAGCCTCTGTTCAGAGAAGGACCATCCAAGAGTATGTGTTGACACTCTCATGCCATACATTGAAGAAGGTGATTCCAAATCCAAGCCTGCGGCAATCCTCCAACTGGCAGTGAAGCTCACATACGACCAGGCCAGGGAAGGCCAGGCTCTTGCGGAGAAGCTCCTCGCGGATCCCTCAGTACACACTTCGCCGAAGCTCACAGCCTGCCTCCTAACTTGTGTTAAGAGTTACAAGGCTATCCTCATAAGCAACCGGGTTACACTCGACGCCGTCGCCGCGGATGACTTTTTCACGATGAACAAAGAGCTTAGTGCTAACGTCAACTACATCGATATTTGTGAGGACGCGTTCATGGCAGAAGGAATCAAATCGCCTCTGACTCGCATCAATGAGGTGCTGGGGAAGATGGTTGTCAACAATTTGGGCTTTGGCATGGATTTGGTTCAGGGTAATTAGACAAGGAGGAAAGTTTTCTGGTTTTCAGAACTGTGAATAAGGTGGAAGCTTCGCCATTGCTAGTTTTTAATGTCGGACGTAGTTATTGCAGGTGAATTCCAATATTTGAATGGTGCATAAACTATCGATGAAGAATATGCACAAAGGATTTTACCCCTTTTTTTTTTTTATAATGATTCAGTTAAAATGTAATTTCCTGTAATGAATTTTTTTTTTTTTTTTGCAGAAATACAATATATATAGTGCACGTTCATAACCATTGATAAAGGCAGAATTTGTTAATATATATCTCAAATTAAGATAATCTCTCATTGATCAATAATTATAAAATATGTAATTTGCATAAATTAGACTATAAAATTGCTATCTCTAATTTTTTAAGCATATGCAAAAAGGATATACACAAAAGCTAATTAATTGTGATGTTATTTATCATCTTCCATTCTACCTTAGAGTGGAGTGATGCAAACAATTTCTTCTCCTTTTTTCCCCTTTAAATTATGTTGCGTTTGTGGCTTGGATTTTATATCACAAAAAAAAAAAAAAAAAAAAAAAGGGAGCCTTGAACGTAAGTGTTGAAACTACAAATGAGATTGTTGATATCGTAGGGCGTGACCTAAAAGGTTGCGTGAGAAAATGTTGACATTTGAGATTTTTTTATTTTTTGAACATGTGAAATTATAGGAAAATGAAGAATTTTTTAAAAACTTAATAGGAGTTGAATTTTTAATTAATTAAATCTAAACATTATAATTTAGAGATAATTCATTAAGTCTAAGAGTTTGATTTTCTGTTTAAGAATATTTGTTTTAGACTTTTTTAGAAAAATGTATTTAGAGGATGCTGAAGTATTTACTATTTATGGCTTTGGCTTAATTTGGAAAGTAACTTTTTAGGGTAAAAAAGACAACATCGATTATAATGATTTATAAATGATTATAAGCCTAAAAAATAGTTTCTAAAAAAAAGGATCCTAGAAAAAATGCTTATAGGTTCAATAGCCACTTCTGTTTTTAATGTGGTTTATTACATTGGTTTTTGAAAAACCGTTAATTTCATTAGTCTTGAAAGAATGAGTGGAGAATTATTTGGGTAGGGTTATGACAACAATATAAAATGGTAAAGTCATCAACTTTTTCTTTCTTCTTAAATGGTGTCTAAAAATAATATTAGTTTATTGACAGATTTAAATTTATTAATTAATAATTTTAATTATTTAATTATTTATTAATTAATAATTATAAATATTAATAATTTTTATCAATTAAATTAAATAAAACTTATATTTTTAAAGATAATATTGTATACTTTTTAATAACCTTGACCTTACGAACAACAATAATAATCACACCTAAATTAGTTTTTAAAAAAGTTTAAAATTTCATTTTAATAATCATTAAAAGTATAAAATTAAATATGTTTTTTTTATTGTATATATTCTTTTTTACGTTCAGGATGTCAATTTTGTATTTAAAAAATTTTGTTTCACATTATAACTTTTATCTTGCTTAATTTTATTTTATCCTTTCTTTGTGAAGTAAGCTCTTGTGACAAATCATACGATGTTGATGATCTTCTTTTCTATTAATCATGCTTATTATTTATTTTATTAGCATAGTTTTGGTGAGATATATGTTTATTTACTAAATTGACACAGTTTAAAATTTTCTAACAAACATTAACATTAGTGTTACAACATAAAAGAGGTGTTTATTTAAGAGTTTTGAAAACAATTATCAATGTTAGTTTTTATCAAATAAATTAAATATTTTAATTATAAATAATAATTATTATGAATTATTAAATAATAGTTATTAACTATAGGTTGAATTTAAACAATTAATCCAACCTCCTTTATATTTTTATTTTATTGGTAAATTCAATTTCACTCCAAAACAAATATTCTTGGTTTTTCCTTTGCAGTTTAGAACCCCCCCAAAAAAGAAGTTATTAGTTAATTAATCTATGGCAAAAAACTGGTACAAAAAAAACCACCATGCTAAAATTAGAAGAAACTCTTCCCTTAAATCTCTTGATTATTAGTAATTCCACCCAATCCTTCTTCCAGGTTGCTCAATTTGGTATCGACGAAGAGACAATATGGGGCTAAAGAATTCCACTGGAGTCCTCCTTCTCATCTCCCTCTCCTGTATCTTCTCTTCATCCCATGTCGATGCCAAATTGGTCCCCGCTTCCGCTCCCATTTCCAGCCTCGCCCCTTCCCCAACCCCAGGAAGGGGCAGCTCCTCGCGATTCATTCAGCCTTTGGAACCACGGGGCATTGACAAAATAGATGCAGCTCCAATGCTCAAAAGTATCTGTGCCGACACCGATCACCCCGGGGAATGTATTAGCACCCTCATCCCCTACACCTTGGAAGGCAAGAGCTTGGACCCCATTTCAGTTCTCGAAGCTGCAGTGCAAGCTACCAACGACTGCGCCAATCAAGGATTTGCTGTGGCGAAGAAACTCCACGCTGTTGCCTCCGATCCGCTCTACAAGTCCTGCCTGGAGACTTGCATCGACAGCTACAAGGCCATCATAGAAAGCAACCATAAGATTCTTGATGCCATCGCTGCCGTGGACGTTTTCTCGTTGAACACCGAGCTCAGCACCGCCATCGACAACGTCGATACCTGTGACGAGGCGTTTGTTGAAGCTCAAATTGATTCGCCAATGGCACACGTCGACGATTTGCTGGGGAAGATGGTTAGCAACAATTTGGCCATCGGCATTGATTTGGTCAAGTTCTAAAAATATTTACAAAATTCTAAAATTAAACAATAGGATCAATCAAAAAATGGGAGGAAGTTTCGACATTGCTATTTTTTTTTATTTTTTGCAACTTGGGGAGGACCTGGGGGAGGGATTGATACCGGGTTGGGAAGATGCAACTCCTCGACATTGCTTGTTAATGTTGATGGTATTCTTTCTTTAATTCGGTATATAAATAAAATTTGGAGTTTACTTGTGTGTATATACTAATACTTACTACCACATAGCAAAAGTTAAACTTAAATTTTGAAATGATTTTGTTATTGCAAAAACTGAAATTAAGCACATGTTTAGTGAAGTAGTTGTTTTTAGAATTTAAATGATGAAGTTGAAAATTAAAAGCTAAAAATTAAAAATTAAAATCAACAATTTGTGAAGTAAAGGGTTTTAAAACATTTTGATTATTTAATTTTTTATTTTAAAGTATTATTTAAATTTTTGCAACCAAAATAGAATGAGATTCATATGAATGGTGACAAAATCCATCTTGGGCATCGTGCCATTTCAAACCAAATTTTTTTTATTTATTCTCACAATTTCAATTAGTTAAATTCTCTTCAGTTATTGATTTCAGTAATTTAACTAGGGCTGGGCACTATACCATAAATGCCACAATTACCATTGTACCGTCCCATTACTAGCGGAAACGGTATGATAAATTATTATATGGTAAATTTAAATGATAATATGGCAATACCATTTAGACCTGTGGTACAGTATTGGTATTGGAAGTCATTACTATTTTTACCATATGGTTACCAAATTTACCACTCATTCAAAACTTTTTCCTCTTTTTTTTTTATTCTACAAAGTTTTCAATTGTTGCTAGTTTTTTTTTCTTTTTTTGATGTGTGCATGTTTTGTATAATTATATATTTGTATGCTTCAAGATGATGAAGAACGGTATGGAGAAAATAAGTTTTTAAAACAATTTTGAGCTTTTAAGATTGAATTTTGAATGACTTGAATTAATTGATAATGAAGAAAATAAGTTTAAAGATGGTAATATGGTATGTTATTGGTAAAGCAAGTTTCATTATCATTAAAAATGATTGACAGTCATTACCAAAAAATCATCAATTGGTATGGAAATGGTAACTCTTTTTTATTACCATTTAAAACGATTACCATCATTTGAATGCGTTACGGTTACCATATCGTACCATGCCCAACCCTAAAATTAACCTTTATTTGATGGATGACATCATTTAATTTCATCGATCCCATACTTGTTCATTTGATTTTCTTTATTGTTGCCACCTCTATTTGCTCCATTATTTTTTTTTTCTTGACTTATAGGTAATAGCAGTTAAGAAGACCAAACAAATATGTGATGAATTGATACTATTAAATGATATCATCTAATTATTTTTTAAGAAAATATTATAATTGTAAATTTAAAATTTTATCTAACATTATAATTATATCATTGTCAAATTAAAAATAATCTCATTTTGTTGATTAAGGAACATACATAAAGATCTCAATACAATATTTCACTTGGTCTTAAGTCCATTTCTCTCCAAACAAATATTTACAGCCAAGAAAGTTTAATTCGATCCTAAAAAAAATGGCAAAATAACTACACACTAAAATTAGCACGAACTCTGCCATCAAATGATTCAAATCCCTTCATCAGTCTCATTCTCCCAATTCCACCTTTCTTCTATACTTCCCTAAAACTACGTACTTTTTCAAATAAAAAAAGGGGGAGAAAACACTGTGGGACTAAAGAATTTGATTTTCATGCTCCTCCTCATGGCCCTCTCATGTCTATCGTCCTCTTCCGTCGATGCGACCGATCATGCAGCGCTGCCTCATTCTAGCCAAATCAAAGCCAAAAATCAAGCTGCCGCACCCCATTCTAGCCTTGGACCGTTTACATCACAACCAACGAGCAGCTCCTCCCGGCTCCCGGTTCTTCATGACTGGGGAACAAGATCTCAAAAGACTACTGACGAGATGAGAGCAAATCCCGCTCTCAAAAAGCTCTGTTCCGATAAGGACCATCCCAAGGTGTGCACCAACACTCTCATGCCCTTCGTCATGGCAAACAATGACCCCAAAACCAGAACCACTATGGTCCTCAAAGTCTCGGTGAAACTAACCTATGACAAGGCCAAGTAAGCCATAGCTCTTGCCGAGAAGCTCTACAACGAACCCTCAACGGATTCCAACCCGGCATACAAATCTTGCCTCGAAACATGTATGAAGAGCTACAGGGCCGTACTCAAAAGCAACAGGAACACCCTGGACGCCATTGAAGCTCATGACTTTTTCACAATCAACGGCGAACTCAGCTACAACATCGATCATCAATGTGGATGTTTGTGAGGATGCATTCGTTAAAGCTGGAATCAAATCGCCACTGGCTCGCACGAACGAGGTGCTAAGGAAGATGGTTGCTAACAATTTGTCCTCCGGTGTGGATTTGATTCGCGCTTAGAGTTTGCAGGAAAGTTAATTGTTTACATTCAATGGAACAATTTTTTGGGCATCTAAGTGAGAAAGTCTGAAAAATTTTCATACTTATGAATTGACGAGGGGGAGGTTTGGACATTGAAAGAAAAATGCACTGAGACGTTAATTGAAATATAAATAGTGAAAAAGTATTGTATAGTTTGAATTAAATTGATCAATTATATAAATTGAATTGTATAATATAAATTATTAAATGATAAGTGTACAAAATAGAGAAGTAGTTACCCTATCTAATCATTGATCTTCAAATTAACCATCTGTTAGTCCAAGTAAAAAAAAAAAATTTAATTCTCCTTAAATCATGTTTTGAATTTAAATTTTTTGAGTAAAAAATTAAACCGTTAGGAAGTGAAATTTGATGTGATTTTATTTTAAATTAATCAAAATCCAACATAATTTTTAAATGCTAAAAATTAATAAAAAAATCATTAATATTTGGCAATATATATCCACAAACAAAATCATGATATAATTCTCATTTAATAATTATCACTTTCCTATAAGATAAGAAGTTTTAAATTTAAGTTAAAAACTGTTTCAAAAAAAAAAAAAAAAGTTGAAAACTTGTGAGAGAAATGCATAAAAGAACAAGAGTGTTATTTCTAAATTATGCATCCAGACAAAAAAAAAAAAAAATTCATGCTAAAAATTGTCGCTTACGCAAACATGATTCTTGGCAAAAGGGCAAAACCAGCCTCTGAACTTAGCATGCATGAGTAAATAGGCATGCACACACATTCAGCAATATTTCCTACTAGTAACTTTTGAGATGTCAAATCCATCTTTTTTTTAAATCATATGTTAAATTCAACTTTTTTATATATTTTGGGTAGTTATAAAAAAATTATATACAAAGATTATTACTAAATCATTGGGATATATTCTTTTCTAAATAATAAAAATTTGAGAATAAAAAATAATTACAACAATATTGTCATTGTTATTCAAACCCTTGTTGAAGGACAACATCATAGATACACTTTTCATTATGATTGTTGTCGCAAGTAACTTTTTTTATATGTATAAATGTCAAAACCAAACTTAAATTTAATTTGTGATAGTAGATGATATCACTTTTTTAAATCTTTCTTGGCTTATATAGTAATTTTTACATGTGATACTCATGAGGCAAATCTAATCAAATTTGGAAAGCTCATAATAATATTTTTACCCTTAAATTACTAAGTAATTCTCACTTGAAATTTTTTATGGCAACCTAGTAACTAACACCTAACCCTTAAAAATTTACAATCACAAAAATTGATAAAAAAAAAAACAAAAAACAAAAATTTAAAACCAATTACTAATACCACTCTTGCCTATCTAGCACTACAAAGCTTCATATAAGTAGTGTTTGGATTCAAATTCATATCGAGTTGGTAATATCCTTATAGCATGAAGAAAATTTCTTGCAAAATTATTTCCTTACGTCTCTACCTGCAATTAGAAACCAGTAAGGAGGCATTCATAAATATATGAGAAAATACAAGGATCTATTTGGAAATTAAGAACCTTTCGTTTATAAATATAAAAAAATTATTGACACGTGGCACATGACCCAGAATAAAAGACAGAACAGCGCTCGCCGCTATCGTGAGCTTTTTGGGTGCGCTGGGTCTTATCATGCGCACACTTTTGCAGCGTAACCGTGTGTAGGAAGAGGAAAGGAAAGAAAGGGAAACTCTAGAGAGAGAGAACAAAGAACGAACGAGAACGAGACGGACTGAGTTGAGTTTGGTTTTGGCGAGTCACGACTCGGGTGGGTGAACCTGAGTGACCCAATCAACAAAGGGAAGACAAGGGGCCAAAAAAGCCTAAAACCAAAATCCCCAAACATTACCTGCGGGGGCGTGTGGAAATAGCAAAAAATGGTGAACAAGAAGCTATTAAGTCCTCCTCTCCTTTACCCATCTCTCTCCTCTCTCATTCTCCTCATCATTGTTACCCTAAGACACTGTCTTTTTAACCCCCTTTTCCCCAGATTCTACAACCAAAAACCGATTTTTTCACATACCTTGCTTTTGTTTTCTTCCTCTTGGTGTTCATCCCTTCTCATCCCCTCTTCAGGGTACTTGGTTTTTTCGTTGGAGAGCATCTGGGTATCGAGTTTTTGCGAGAAGGTAACAGTCTGCATCTGGGTTTTGAGTTTCTTGTGCTTTTTTCTATCTGGGTTTGTTGTTGATTGATCCTGTTTTGAGGTTTGTTTGTGGGGATTAGTGGGTCTGCATCGTTGGTGATTGTGTATAAGGAAATTGGAATGTCTCTCTGTCAGTTTTGTTGGTGGATTGATATGTGGTTCTGGGGGTTCGATTCATGTGTTATCTGGATTGGTAGTGACTTCTAGGTTAATTCACTTTGTTGAGTAATAGGTTGGTTTGAATTGTGGGGTTTTCCAACTAGGGAATGTTTGATTTGGGTTGTTCGCATAGAATTTCATTGAAAGCTATAGTTTTTATCATTTGGATTTTGATTTGGTTGGAAATTGTTTATTTTCTGTTGTAGTAGTAGGCTTTAGCGTTCTATTCATCTTTTTGTCTTACTTGAAATTTATTCCTTTGAATTTATTAACCTCTTGTTTACTTGAGTTTTAATATAGATTTATAGATATTAAGTCCTGAACGTTTTATCATCCAACTCCTCTTTATAATGGGATTTGATGTATTATCATGTAGATTTGTCCAATGTTAACTCATTGTTTCTTGTTTCTGCCTTGTGATATCAGCTGGAGGGTTGGAGCATGCTTGTTACAGTTTCTGCTTACTTCATCAACTGAGAAGTATTTGCATCAGTAGAATTAGATGGAAGAGTTTGTTGGCATCAACACTGCTGTGAGGAAGAGGAGGAGTCGAACTTCTCGTCGTCCTCGGCCTGAATCACAGCCTTTTTCTGAAAGTTGTGATCATTCACCCTTGTCATCAGCAACACCTTCAGATGATGCGGGCAAGGTTTCTAGTGATGAGAATGCTGATTATGATACTAATCATAAGAGGAAAGAGTTCAGTCTTAATCAATGTGTTTCCTTATTTTCTTCTGCTGTTGGAGTTGAAGGTGAAAAATTACGTAAGGAGAGTAAGGAGAGGGATGGAGAATTCAATGCATTCTACAATAATGATCCAGGAAGAAGTGGATCCAACAGTAAGCGTTCTAGTGAGGGTGTACTTGCCCCAGCTAATTGGAAAAGCATGAGCAAGGTGACAGAAGGCTTGGAATCAGAATCAAGAGATGCTGGTATTTATGGTGAAAGGAATGATGAAGGTCCTATTCCAACACAGCGAGGGACTTTGGATGGGTCAGTGAATGAGAGCAAGATTAAGAAACTCAAGGTCAAGGTTGGTGGTGTTCCACATATGATTCATGCCAACTCAGCTGCAAATGGTATGCCAGGTAGTGGGGCTTCTACAAATAAGAGTAGCCTACAGGTATGTGTCCATTGTTTCTGGTTTTGCTTTGGCTATGGGTCATATATATGTGCTTTTCTTTTTATCACTTAATGTGACTCTTTCTCCTCACCTGAGGTAGTAGCATTTAGATTAGAGCATTAAGAAGGTCAGTGGCTAATAAACCAGCCTCATGTTGATTACCATTTTCCCATTTTGTTTGTGATGGCCTCCAGAAGGGAGATTGGTAGCTGTTGGACACATTACTTGGTTGTAAACACATGGATTTAAATAATTGGATGGTAAAAAATATTTATATATGGAAGGTTATGTTGAATATCTTCAGTGTTTATTCATTTTATCTGGCCTTAACGAATGTTTATTTTCTAGTACCATTTAGAGTTGGATACAACTTATAATCATTTAATGTGTCTTTATTGCAGAGAAATAAAGATGACTGGCTTTCTCCTCAAGATAAGAGTACTGGTTTGCAAGGAATCCCTTGGAAAGATTTCTCAAGAGGTGGTTTTGGTTTTGGTCCTGGGAAGGAGGATTCTTTGATGGGAAAGAGGTCTGGAAAGAATATCTCTGGGAAACAAGGAGACCAGGCAAGTGCAGTTCGTAAGAGCACACGGGTTCCAAAAAGGCGTGTGCTAGATGGGGAATTTGGTGAAGATGATGAGGATGGTGAAATCCGCTACCTGGAGAAACTTAAAACGTCAAAGATCAATCTGGCATACAAAGAAGATGGTGAAGAATCAGGGAAGAAACAGCAGAAATTCTCTAGGGTTTCTGATGTGGACAATCTTGGTACTTCAAGGTCTGGCAAAGATGGGAAAAAGAAGCCCAGATCAGAGAGGGGATCTGAGGACACTGATACTGAGGAAGAAGACGAGTTGGTTTCCGATAGCGAGCTTGGAGGTAAGAGAAAATCAAAGCAGAAGAAGGAATCTATTGATGCATTGATGGAGAATAAGAGAGAAGTGACCCTCACAACTCGTCAACGGGCTCTTCAGTCAAGCAAAGAGGCCTCTGCTGCTCCTGGTGCAAGCGTAATTGAGTTTCCAAACGGACTACCACCTGCACCACCAAGAAGTGAGTGTTGATCTCTGTTGTAGACCTGTAGCTATTAATTGTTTTTTCTCAATTTTACTGTAAATTTTGTTGATTGCAGAGCAAAAGGAGAAACTCACAGAAGTGGAACAGCAGCTAAAGAAGGCAGAGGCTGCTCAGAGACGAAGGATGCAAGTTGAAAAGGCTAATATGGAATCTGAGGTTTGTTCATCTTTGTGCTTTGCATTTCCTCTTTCTTATTTATATTTTGGATATGCATGCCAGATATCATGTGTGCCTGGTTCTGAGTTTGGTAGGCAGAGGCTATTAGGAAAATACTTGGTCAAGATTCCAATCGGAAAAAACGGGAAGAGAAAATGAAAAGGCGTCAGGAAGAATTGGCTCAGGTTACTATTGGATTGAGAAAATGTTGTATTTAACGTTTGATGTATCATTTTCAGCTATCTTGTTTAATTTTTCTTGCGTTATTTGATATAGGAAAAGGCTGCCAATGCACAGATTCTTGCAGCAAACACTGTTAGATGGGTCATGGGTCCTAGAGGAACTGTCGTTACATTTTCCCCAGAGATGGGTCTCCCTAGTATTTTTGACTCCAAGCCCATTAGGTATTGTCTTTTGGTGCAAATCTTAAGTTCAACGTCCAAATGCTAAGATGTTTAATATTTATGTTGCTTATCATCATCTGAAGGTTATTGGTTTATGTTTTAGCTATCCTCCTCCACGTGAAAAATGCGCCAGTCCATCATGCACAAACACATACAAGTATCGAGATTCAAAAACAAAGCTACCTCTCTGTAGTCTCCAGTGCTACAAGGCAATCCAGAAACAGCAGCAGACTGAAGCCACTAGCTGATGTTGCCTAAAATCCAACCCTGATCTCCATTCATGCAGTAAATCCTGCACATTTTATATTTTGATATATCTTGGTTTTTTAAACTTCAGAGATTGGTTTGAACTATGAGGAATTATGTTTCGGCTCAATGTAGAAGGATTTAGCAAATTATATGGATTGATAATTGCTAAAACACATCGTTCATTTAATGATACACAATTTTTTTTTCTTTTTTTTTTGCCTTCAATTTGCTACTATCTCTTCACAGTTCTTTAACTTGGATAGTAGAGGGTTGATCACACCTGAAATAGATGGGATCAAATGTAGATGTAACGGTTGCAGGTTACTATGGTTTGATGCATTTCAGGAGGCCCACTGTAGAAGAGATTTTGCATAGCATCTTCTCATGCCGCTGTTTATACTTGCATTGCCTTTCGTTGCAGTTCTTTATGAATTTCTGGGACTGCGTTGTGTTATTTTCAATCATAACATGATACAGTCCAATTTCTAATCTCCATTGATGCTGTCTCTCCTCCTGCACATTTTTCTTTTTATTTATTTTGATTGAAGCTGGTAGTGGGGAGTGCAATTTAGTGAAAATCAGATTGCTTTTTTTTAATGTTGAATTGAAACAGCAGGATATGATATACGGATGTTGTCAGCTGCTACATTGGTAAGGATTCTCGAGTCTCTTATTTGTTTTATTCAGACATGAAATCGTTTTGCTGCTAGCATTGTGTTCCCAAGATACCAGGTTTACATGACTCTCTGGAGGATGTTCCATCACCATCTACCTTCTCTGGTGCTGATCAGAGTTAAAAAAAAAAACAACAAACAAAACAAAACAAAACAAAAACCGTTTGGCCCTTGCTTTAATTTTCTTTAGCCTTCTTGAATTCATTCATCTAAATTTTCAAATTTTAAGAAGGAACTGCATTCATGTCCAATACTAAATGGTCCAGTGGTTATGCCTATTTTGGAGGGGAAATGTTAGGACATGAAATTTTAGATTTTACGTCCAAACACTATTAATTCTCCATTTCCAAAATTCCCTAAATTCATAAAAAAAGAAAAAAAGAACTGTATTCATAGTTTGAAATAGTTCTTAGTACTTTTCTTATTTGCTCTTAACAAAATGATAAAATTTCAGATTTTCTCCTTTTTGTTACTAGTTATTACGCAGTTTCCCCCAATAAGCCATGAACAAGCTATTTATTTTTATAGTGATAAGAGTGTGTTTGAGGTTGTTAAAAAGTATTGTAATTGTGGTTTTTTAAATATTTTATTATCATAAAAATTATGTTATTTATTTATTATTATTTTTTAAAAAATTATATTATATCAATATAATTATTAAATTATATAAAACAATAAAACATCAAATTAACACTTCCAAACACTTGTTGTGCATGAAAGACATCCCCAGAGCAAGGGTGAAGTTATGTTGGCCAATTTATATTATATTTAATATAATTGATATTTATAATTTTTGTAATAAATAGTTAAAATATTTAAAAATATAAATTTAAAAATTAATTTTAATTTAATAAATATTAATTATTTGATTAATTATAAAGTATTTTTAAAATTAAATTAAACAAAATCAATATTTTTTAACACAATTTTAACCATCTTAACGAATAAATCGTTGGACATTACCACACCCTAAAAGCAATTGTGACTTTTCTGTTTTATATTATTTTATTTATTTATTTTTCAGAAGAACAAATACCTGAAATACGAATGACAAGCAAGGAGGATATTTACGAGCAAACAAACACCAATGAGGGGTTGAATCAAGTGGCAAGCGGTTTGTTTTAATTTAAGTAAGATCTTAAGTTCGAAATCTTGTGTACGCAGCAGTTTTCGTTGGAAAATCCACCCATCATTCTGGTGCACCATAGCTGGTCGAGTCCGGAGTAATCGGGGAAGCCCGGATAACAGACGGAAACCAAAAACAAACAAACAAACAAAATCGGGTTACCGAACCCGACCGAAAAGCGAAAACGGGTCAAATGAGAAGATTCTTGTTGTTGGCGAAAGAGAGCTCAAAGAGTCACTGTTCACCGGTTTATTGCAAAACTGAACCGCCGCCTACACCCAATCGCCATCTGGCACCACTTCCGGCATTCACTTACCGATAGTAATGGCGCTCAGTTTCACGTCGACGCCGGCTTCCTCTCTGAGGATGAACTCTCTCGTGTTCTCTCCCAACTCCGGCATCAATACCGGCGCAATTAAGCATTCTTTGCCTTTTCACCCCCTTCGTCCCAGGTACTGGTTCCAACTTGTTATCTTATTGGTTACGTAGAAAATGCACAGTAGGAATTTGAAGTTTTAGGGCTTAATTGAAGCTTCAGTTTGTCAATTCAAGGATGGAGGAAAGTAGATTTCTATTGCTGCGCAAAATAACCAAGAATGGGGTTTTGCAATTGGAAATTAGGTTTAACAAAATCGAAGAGGCTGTGACTAGAATGTTTCCACTAGTTGAGTGGGATTTTTTGGGTTTTGGCTTTTTATTGAGGATTTGAAGTGGAATTATTGATATTTGATTGACCATTTCAACTCTATGTTCATTCGAGATGTGAATTTTTCAGTGTTCTACCATTTTAGTCTCTTTACAGGTTTTCTGCAAGGAAGTAAAAGATTTCTGCTAAAATTTTTTGTTTTCCTGTTGTTTCTTACCCTTTTTCTTGGTGCTAAGTTGAGAATTAAGGATTTTATTGATTTTAGGAAATTGAAGAAGCTCATTAGTGACCAAAAGAATGTGAGGAGAGCTCTGCCAAAGGCTATGTACTCTGATGAGATTTGGACCCCGGAGAGTGGTTCTCGGCAAGGAATTTGGTCCATAAGGTATAAGTCATGTTGAATTTCATGCTCATATGTGTAGCTGTTGATTGTTTATTTAACTGAGTAGAGATTAAACAAGTTCTGGGGCTTTATAGGGATGATTTGGAAGTCCCATCGTCTCCATACTTTCCTGTATATGCCCAAGGACAGGGGCCGTCACCAATGTTGCAAGAACGCTTCCAGAGTGTCGTTAGTCAACTTTTTCAACATGTAGGAAATTTCTTTGACTTTTACTGTGGTCCAAGAACAGTAGTTTCTAGCCATCAGCTTTTGATTTTTGTAATCATTTGGACTACCAGAGAATAATACGTTGTGGTGGAGCTGTCGAGGATGATATGGCAAACATTATAGTTGCTCAGCTTCTCTATCTTGATGCTGTTGACCCTAACAAGGTCAGTCTGGTGTTCTTTTCTGATGGTTAGTAGGTGGTCTGTCATTCTCAGATTCATTAAGATATGTTCTCATCTCACAGACACCATAACTAATAGTGTTCAAAGTTTTTACTCCAACACTATTATACTCATGTTCTTTAACTACCATGGACAATGTGTCATCTCTGTCTCTGCAAATTATTTACGATTGGGTGTTTCAATTTGTAAACAGGACATTGTAATGTATCTCAACTCTCCTGGAGGTTCAGTAACTGCTGGTAATTTCTTTTATGAATTGTAGATTTGTCTTTGCATGCTTTTTATTTACCCAGAGAATTAAATTACCTGTTTGCTCTTTTTAATTTTCTAGGAATGGCCATATTTGACACAATGAGGCATATTCGACCTGATGTGTCAACCGTGTGTGTTGGACTAGCAGCAAGGTAAGAGTTATTTCCTGTTTTTTCATGTCATGTACTTCTGTAATGCAACAAGAAATTGAAAAGGTTGCTAATAGTGAAATATGCCTCTGTAAGTAGTCTGTCTCGCCACTGATGTCTCTCAATCATTTGAGATGCTGCATTGCCACTAGTAAGTAGTAACCTTTCACTCTAGGCTCGGCATTGCACTTGTTAACTACAAGTCTATAACTGGTGCACAAATAAGGCATGACGTTGTTTAATTAGTATACTTATTTGAGATGGAATCACTAGGCTGGAATGGTTTGTTAGTCTGTGGATGATTCAAGGTGTATAGTTTCTGGCAGTTTTGAAGATTTTGTGAATCTCTTAGCATTATGATTGTTGCATATGATTTAGATAATTAGATGAGAACATAGTCACTTGAAGAATGGTGTGATGTACTCAATACTTGGGAATTGAGTCTTGGGTATGGGGTGTGGCTTTTATTATTTTCAACTTTATTGAGAACAATGTATTAAGAGTCTAAAATTTGATTTTGAAAGTTCTTTTGTATTGTAAATAGATGTCTAATTTAGCAAATATGTGTTTCTTCCTAAGAATAAGCTTTCCAATTTACTTGCAAGATCGATGGTTTGCAAATTAGTAACTGATGTATTTTTTTCTTTATCAATAGTATGGGGGCATTTCTTCTGAGTGCTGGGACCAAAGGTAATAGCTCGTCCTTTGTATTGATCAAAGCTCTGTCCATGGACAGTTACCCGAGTTTTGTTCTCTAATCTTTATCCTCTCTCCTTCCAACTTGTCTCTAGGAAAGAGATATAGTTTGCCAAATTCAAGGATAATGATCCATCAGCCTTTGGGTGGAGGTCAAGGTACACAAACTGATGTAGAGATCCAGGTATGCACTTCTTTCTTTCTTTCTCTGCTCTCTGTATCTATTTCTTCTTTTTCCTTTTTTATTTGTTGATGTCTTCTTTTTCAATTGGTTGCATGGTTGTTGTTATATGATGGCCAAAATTTTGACATATAACTTTTTTCTTTTTTTCAAATTTTGTGTTAGAATGTCTTTTTTGCCATGATGGTATGTTAATGTATTTGTTGTCATTACTTGCATTTGGGGATTACCACAAGGTACATGGGTAACAACTGTTTTTGTAGTCATAATTGGAGTGCACTTCTTAGCTTCTTTTTTTGGCTCACCACTTGTCCTTATGCCTGGCATTTCCCTGAGTATATTACACATTTTTCTTAGGCAAACGAAATGTTATATCATAAAGCAAACTTAAACGGGTATCTTGCTTACCACACTGGTCAAAGTTTCGAGAAGATAGACCAGGATACTGACCGTGATTTCTTCATGAGCCCCAAAGAAGCCACGGACTATGGTCTTATTGATGGCGTCATCATGAATCCTATGAAGGCTCTCCAACCACTAGCTGCTGCTAGTGCAGACAGTAATGACTCATCCAGTGTGTGACAGCATTATAGTAAATCCTCTGCAAGCTCCCCCAACACTGGCTGCTGCTAATGCAGATTGTAATATCAACCGGGAGAGTCCAGGTGCTATAATGACATCTTCATTCTATAGATGGTCAAGGACAGATTTGCCCATGATCAGATTTTAGAATGCTGAATAATCTCTATTGTTTGGAAATGTGTACGATTTAATGTTTATACTCTACTCTAGCCAAATTGGATATTGATAAAAATAGGTTAAAATTTTGGAAACTGTTAACCATCTCATTTTGCCCTTTAGGATCTGTATCGTACAATTGTTGGAGATTATCGGTTTGGACTAGGGCAAAACCTGAAGTTAAGTTCCTAAATTTGCTTCAGTTTTTTTATTAAGTTTTCATATTTTTATTAAAGTAAATAAATTCTTAAACTTAATAATTTGAGCAATTTAATTATCTTTTTTTACCATGGACTTAATACTCGATTGTATCTTGTTTATATGGATAAAGCATTGATATGTTATTGTCTATGTAATAGATATTAATTTTATTCGTACTAGTATGACATAAATGAGTATTAAATTTATAGTAGTGAAAAGAGTTAAATTATTCAGATGGTCAAGTTCAAGATTTATTTATTCTAATAAAAATTTAAGAGTTTAATAAAAAAATATAAGGTAAGTTCAAGGAATTGATATAAGATTTTGTTTTTAAATTAATTAAAAAAATAAAAGTTTTACTAAGATTATATATAAAGTTATGGTAGTGTTGTTTTTATATGTTTGAAAACTTGGATAAATTAAATATTTTAAATTATAAATAATAATCATTAATGATTAAATACAAATTATTATTGGCTGCATATAAACAGTTAATTTAAATTTCCTGAATAATTGTTAGGATATTAGCATGCACTTTTTTTTTTTTTTTCCTTCTATTTCTCTCTATATTCTGGAGAGAGAGCTTGTCTAAGGACACGACAGCCTAAATGTTCCCCCAGCGCAGCAGGTGGTTGTTTCCCCTATGCCAAACGTGCGGAACGTTGTACCAAAACAACGCCAGAGACCGAAGATTGGTACGGTATATATTTTTTTTGGGTACATTAGTAGTTACACTACTTGATGTTTTGCATTTGGGCTTTTAGGTCAAGCGTCGTCAAGTTATGTATAAATGTATTTTTTTACTTTTAAGATAATGGTTTGATTTTGACTCTTTGTAAATTTATTAAAAAAAAAAACTACTTGATATTTCGAAAATTTAAATATTTAATTTTAACCTCAAATCAATTTTTTAAAATTAATGCAATTGATATGATAATTTAAAATTAATAATTAGTGCTTTTTCTTAACTGAATTAATAAGAATATTTAAATTAATAATATTTATAATAATCAATGTATAAGATTAAACAAAATTAGTATTAATTGTCAATTTCAAACACTTATATAAAACAATTTTTATTTTTTTACTGTGTAAATTAGATATTGAAGTCAAACAATTTTATTTTTTTGTATTTTTGATATTGATCTCTCAATATTTAATAACTACATTAGATTTTAATTAATTTAATATTGAATTATATCATATCTTATAAAAAAAATTCTCTTAATACCAAAATTTTATTTAAGAGAAATTGAATATCTTTCACTTAAACTAATAAGTTGTTTGTGATATTTAAGGTATTTGACAAAAGTTAAAATACACTTGTTTTACAAGTATTATTTTTTCGTAAATTTAAAATTTTGTTAAAAGAAAACACTAAAAATCATATATATTCAAATTTTTTAAAATTTACTTAAAGCTTATTTTAGAAGGAAATTTTTAAATTTTTCTTTGATAAAATTTTAAATTTGAGAGAGACATTAAAAGTATTTATTTTGACCTTTAAAAAATAACTATAAATTATTAATTTTAATTAAATAAATTAAATATTTTAAATTATAAATAATAATTAATCATTAAATATTAATTATCAATTATTAAATATTTCCAAAAAAAAAAAAAAAAAACCTAAACAGTCCCAATCCCATTATATTTTAAAAACAAATATCCTTTAAGCATTGCGAATGAACCTCACTATTGCATGAGAGAGAGTTAATTTGGAATTTTTTACCGACAATTTCAAGTTTCAAATGCCATGAAAGTCTACCGCGTGGTATTGACAAATTTTGGGTTGTTGGATTGCCAACGTCAATCTTGTCCTTCTCCTTTCCCTATCCTACGAGAGAAATACCTCTCTGGCATTTTGTAGAAAAAGAATCTTAAAACTCCCAAAATCCACCAGAAAAGCCAATGTACATCTTCTTTATCCAAAAACGAAATCCTGGAACCTCACCCATATTTCCCTCACCCAGCTGATAATATAATATAATTCCCCTACACACACATCTTCCACCAAGTCCATCAAAACAAGAGAAAACCCCTCAGCTTGCTGATAAAAGCTTCGAATTTTTTTTTTTTTATTTCAAGAATAACGTACCTCCGACAACAGACTCGTTCCAAGTCGAGTCGACAACCACCCACCAAAAGGTAGCCACCATGAATCTTTGTGTTTTTTTTTTTTTTTTTTTTTTTTTGTCAAAGAGAATTCCATCTCGATCTCCCACATAAAATGCAAATCTATCCAGTACCCACTAACTTTTTCATCCCAAAGTGATACAACTTTAGTTTGTTTACCCTGGGACAGAAAAAAACTAGGATATGCCAAACTAAGTGGGCATATCATATTAATATATCATATATTAACATCTTAATTACAAATTTCTAAGGCTGCAAAACCCACAAAAACACTAAGATCAAGAGGGGACAACAGGAATCTCTTCATCAAAAAACTTGGTCTTCATGAAGCTTGTGAAGCCCAGAGAAATGGGCAGTTCTTCAAGCTCATCAAAGAAGTCATTGTCTTCTGATTTTGGTGTTGAATCTGTTGATGAAAATGTGGAAATGAGATGTGGGCAAGCAGAGAGGGGCTCTTCATCCAGGAGAAATCCAAATGCCTCATGGGGTTTCTCTAAATTCTCTGAAAATGGGTCTTCTTGGTTAATTATGATGCCTTGGGGAGAGCCTAACGGGGATTTTATGTAGTGAAAATGATCTTCATCAATGGATTGCTTCTGAATTTCTTCTGGTTCTTGTTCCGGTTTGGAGATGTTGGGATGATTTTCATTTTGGGGTTGGGTTTCTTCGGGCAGTTTGGTGTTGGGAGGGAGATCAGGGCCTGGATGGTTATGGCTTGAGGTGTAAGTGATGACGAGGACTGAAGCGTCTGTCCTGCACCTTTCCACTTGCTTTTTGGCTGAACAGCCCTTTGATGTGCTGCACCTGTAATATCCCCTGCAAGATTGCAGCATAAAATCTTGTGAGAAAATAGCAAATTTGAGGGAAACAGACATTCCATTGAAAGAAACCCCAATTTTCAACTTCAAAAGATTTCATGCAGTTATAGGAAACATAACCCAAGAAGGAAATCTTGGGGATTTGGTACTTTTTGGAGAAATATATGAAGAAAACCCATGAAAATTAAGGAATTTAAAGGTTAAAAAGCAGACATAAACCTTGGATAAGGAGATCCTTTGATGGGTTTTTGCCCATATTTTCTCCAAGACCATAAATCAGAAGCCAGCCCTTCATTCTTTAGCTTCCCTGCATTTTCTTCATTAATCTTCACCGTAACAACAGTCTTCTCAACTACCTTCCTGTAAGAAAGCCCATGAGAATCATAAAAAAAGGTGAGACAAAACTAATGCTGCAAAATTCCAAACTAAAAAATGGGGCAAAAGAAGAGAGAAAACAAAAATACCCACCTCCTTTTGGATGCCTGAGTTTCTGGATTCACTAGTTCAGAAGCATTTGAGTCCAAATTTGGGGAGATAGGACCATCCATGAGCATGATACAGACAAAGATGTTCTTGTGGAGAAAAAGAAGAAAACTTGAAGATAGAAACACAGAGAAAAACTGAAAAGATGATCAGGAGATCAAGAGCTCCAATTGAGGAAGAGAGAAGGGGGACTGTAAGGCCACAGCTGACAAGACCCTCGCTAATCAAGTTGCTGTCTGCTCCTCCTTTCCAACAGATAAATATTAAAAAAGTGGTTGAGGGAGTATTCATGCATCAGCCACCACCACCACCTTGCAATAAAATAAAACCCACTTGCATAGTTGCAAACTCATAATAAATGTGCGAGATATTTCATGGACACACATGCCGGCCCTTGTGTAATGTCCCACTTACTATCATCGAATCATTTTATTACACGTATGCAAGTGATGATTAAAGAAGAGCAAATTTACATGATTTTGTAATTCATTTTTGTTTACTGTTAGATTTGTTTTCCTATTTTTGGTTACATTATGAGATTTTACGGCAACTCACATAGTTATCATTAGAGTTCGGGATAATCCCTACGATTTCGGTCTAATGATTTTGATTTTAAGTTAGTATAAATCTGTTTTCTTTTTTTTTTTTAGGTTTCGTATTTGAATTTCACATACCACTTTCCCTGATTCTCATTTATTTAAT
>BPVZ01000142.1:207104-222821 GCA_020521535.1 Rubroshorea leprosula | reverse complement strand
GTGAGAGGTGACACAGAATGTCATATGGGGGAAGCACGGAGAATGAGGGTGAGTGGGGTTACGTAGTGTTGTAAATTTTAATTAAAAATTGTAACCAACAAATCTCATTAATTTTAAAAACCATTTCTAGTCGGTTATGAAGTTATTACTTACAAATTTAATGTCAAAAGTTACACATTTTCCGAAACAACAATAGTTACAAATTAATTATTTTCAAAATTAATTCCAACCGGTTACGAATCCACTGTCTTCAAATAAAAAAAAATTGAAACTTGTGTCAGTTACCCATGCCTTCTTGTTTTTAAATGGATTCATGCGTTTCTGTTTCTTTTTTTTTTAAATGGGTTTAAATCAATACATCATTACATCAGTTTCATATCTCGTTTGGTAATAGCAGACATTATTGCATTTATCTACATCAATTTCAAATCTTTTTGATAACCAAATTCATTTCAAATTTTAACATTTTGTCTACTTCGGTTACATTGTGAAGCCCTATAAAAAGGCAGCCTAAATATCTACCAAAGGCTGATACAATTTTATGATCTGCACTCTTATTTCACAAACATAATATACAAACTCTTTTTAGGCAAAGAAAAAGTGGTGGGGTAGAGCTTTCTTTACAAGAGTGCAATACTTGTAAAGATACAACGAGGCGAAGGTTTGGCTATTGTATCTTGGGGGCGGTATGACCATTAGAACTGTTGCACCAGTGGCACGAAACGTCCTAAAGAGAGTGATTGATCCATGCCTTAGCTCAAGCTCCTCATACTCTCGATGTCATCTTTCTAATTTTTATTTTCATCTTTAATTAATTATTTTTGCTAATCTTTTGTCTATTTTCTTCTACTTATTTTACGAGGAACAACAATTTTAGGACGTTTCGAAAGAAAAATTCTTTAAAAAATGAGTTTACCTCGTGAAAAACCTGTTAAGCTCGCTAATGATCTTAACATGCCTTTTCGTTTTAATGGTGAGCATTTCAAAAGATGGAAAGGAAAAGTTTTGTATTATCTTAATTTGTTAAATTTGGCATATGTCCTCAACGAGGAAAATCCTATTAATTTGTCAACCGAAGGTATGAGTGCTGAGGAAAAGAAATCTCATAAGAAGAAAGTCCAAAAGTGGGAGAAAGATGAATATAGCTGCCGCAACTCTTTACTTAATTGCCTTTCTGATGAGCTTTATGATTACTATGAAAGAACATACTCCATTGCCAAGGAAACTTGGGATCCTTTGCATAAAAAATATGACACAATAGCATAGAGGCAGAAATCAAAGGTACCGTAACCAATTTTGGCGCCAAGAGGAGCTTGTTGAGTAAAGTGGCCTTCTTCCTGGGTTTGCATGAGACAATGCTTCTTTGGTCCAGAGTCATTGTTAAGCCTGTGGTGGATGACACCATTTTCAAGGTGGCTAGAGAGGAGAGGTGGGTTCAGAGGGTGGTGTTGGCCGTGAGCTTGGGTAGCTTTTGGTGGTGGAAGCTAAGAGATGGGGTGGACGGTCTGGTGGTTGCGGTGGAGTCCAAGACGTCGTTGATGGGCATAGAGCCGGTTGATTTTCTTGGTTGGTGGTTGTATTACGCGACCGTGACAATTGGGATGGTAAGGGTCGTTAAAGCTCTTATGTGGCTCGGTATGGTTTTGCTCTTTGAAACGGTAAGAATTCAAGACTCAGACGACTATGAACAAACCATTGAGGATGAAGAAAAAGTATAACCTTGAAGTGAACAACGCGCAAAGAGTTTTTCTTTTCTTAATTTTCTCTTTCACACCAGTTATATAGTTTTTCTGGTCAATGATGATGTTAATGTTGTGTTTTTCTTTCTTAATTATTTCTTGTTACTTATATAGTACCAAAGATTCTTAGTTTCTTGTACAAAATTAATAATCTGAAATAATATGACCAATACCTAATCCTCCAACAACCTCCTGGGTCCAAACCTCCATTTCTCCCTGCTGATTGTTGTCCTTCACCTTCCTTTGAGGGGTTCTAATGTTGTCCTTGTTTCATCCTTTCCAAGTGGTTGAGTGTATAAATAATGTGAATCGCAATGGTTGCTTAACACCATATATCCATATTCAAGTCCATGCACCAATTTGGACACATTTGGATATTGTTCAGAGTCTCGAATCATTAACTCTAATATCATTGTTTGATCACACGCACACATACCATTAAAGAAATCAAAAGGGGAGCTCAATAAAGCTTAATACATATGCTTCAAATATCGCCTTGAACAAAACGCCAATTACACCATAAATCTTAAGTTATATCATGTGAGAAATTCTTTCATGTAAGAAGATACCACATTAGGTCATTAGCAATATTTCCATCCACTAATATGACAATAAATTTGTACTTCATTTATAATTAAAAAGATTTAAAATGATATGATTACAATATTATGTGATATTGTAAATTTATAATTTTAATGTCATTAAATAATTAGCTTTTTTTTTTTATAAGAATCAACTCGTAATGTTATAGACATCTAATCATTTAATGACACATACATATACGTGAAAATAATAAATTTATACTCTTACATGGCATTATAGTTAGGGTTTGTCTATCCTATGATAAGCAATTATTAGTCAATAATTGTCTTAAAAAATGTGAAATTTTAAATTTAAAAAATAAGTTTTGATTTTAATTTTAAAACAAACAAATAAAAAGACTAACATGTGGCATTTTGTAGATAAAACAAAATTTAATTTTATTATTTTTAAGATAAACAATAATAATAATTATACAATTATTACTTCTTATTCTGTATCCTAAGGGTATAAGATAAATTAATGCTTATAGTTATATTGCCTTACAAAACTAATTTGTTACAATTTATTAATACATCAGTGCACCGGATTCCGCTAACATGCAAGAATTTCTCCTGGGCTGCTGTGAATCCCATTGACAGACCTGTCACTCGGTAACCTAACATTCGGGCCTACTCTCTAGGCCCATCATGTCCAAGCCTAGTGAAGTTCAAAGGCCCACAAAGGAAATCAAGAAAAAAAAAAGAAAAAAGGGTAAGAAACGGAAAGGCTGAGCCCACAGTATAGTCCACGTCACTGCGCCTTCATACCGAGAACGTGTTCAGTAGTGGTCTGTTCCTTTTTCTTCAGATTCTCTGTCCTCTCGAACCAGTTGCACGGCAGAGCTCGGAATCAGCCAGCCAGCCTGCCCAGTTATGGTGTCCAAAGCTTCCGACTCCTCCTCCAAATCCAGAGTTAGATTCTTTTCTTATTCTCGATCTTAAATCTGCTTTTTTCTTTTCAATAATCTGATTCTGCATTCATCTAGCTTTTATCCCCTTAATCGATCCTTTCACGTAATTATTCGATTTTTCTTAATTCGAATCGCTTGATAATGTATATAAATGTTTCGAAATGCTCGAATTCTATCCGGAAAACAGTAAATTCTAGGGAGCAGAGGTTTCTCCTGATTTTTTGTCACTCCACTTATGCTCTGTTTGGCTGCTGAGAATTTCTGTGGGAAAATAAGAGAATCGAAAAGAATTTATAGGATTCTGCGTGAAATTGCTTGATCGAAACGATTGATTATGTATGGAGCGTCTTTGTGTGAAATACTTTTGATGAATTCTGTATTGATTGGCAGAAATCGCTTGGAGAACAGTCTAGTGGTGGCATTGGAAACTTGACACATAAATTAAATCAACTTAAAAAGCAAATTCAAGCAGAGAGAGTTGCTTCAATAAAGGTAGATCAATTCTGTTGTATTTATTTATTTATTTATTTTAGTTACAAAAACATTTGTCAATTTTAGTCATTCTTAATGTTTCAAATTTGTCGCTATTTTTTTTACTGTTTATTGAGAAGGAAAGTGAAATTCAATTTTTATTTTTTTTCAATCAAATGTGATGTGGATATCAAACCGGGAGTCTGCTGTGTTATACTGTTGAAGATGAGTAAATAATCATATTTGCTTATATGTTGAATAGGAAAAGGTTGAGAGAAATAGAAAGAAACTAGAAGGTCATGTTTCAAAGATTCTGTTAGCCACATCAAATAGGAATGGTTTAAATGTTGACGAGAGTGGATCTAGTAATGTGCTTTTTTTAAGAATGGTAAATCCCCTCTGCAAGTATGCCGCGTTTTCTCAAGGATCAGTGGATAAAGACAGTGCAAACACTCACGAAGTTGTACCCTCTACAAGTGTGAAGCTGATGTTTATTGAGAAGTTACCACCATATACGACCTGGATATTTCTGGATAGGTATGTTGAATAATATCACTAAGATTCTGTGAGTCCATTTTGCTATGGAAAGTTTCATAAATTTAAAGTTTGGGTTGGAACTATTGGGGCTATAAACTTATCTGAAATCATAGATTAATTATGTTTTCTGGGACAATAATTGTGGAGATTCTGTGCAAAGACTTAACAACATGTTGTATGGCAATACATTTGAGAAGCTAAAGCCTTACGGTTAAGGCCAATGATGCTAAATAGATCTCTAAAGTGTTGTGAAGAATTTTTTTTTTTTTTTTTCTCTTCTTACTCAAATATGTCTTACACAGCACAGAAACCAAAGAATGGCTGAAGACCAGTCAGTGGTGGGGAGGAGACGTATTTACTATGATCAACATGGCAGCGAAGCATTGATCTGCAGTGACAGTGAAGAAGATACTGCAGAGCCTGAGGAAGAGAAACATGAATTTGCTGAGAGTGAAGATCGTATAGTATGGTATGTCAATTAAGAGGAAACATTCATAGAAATGAATTTATTTTTTTATGAAGCAAAATATTCTCCAGAAAAAATGTATTTAACTAGTATTGAGAACGTTAAACTTCTTTAACTTGAGAATAAGAAAGATAAGGACTGCAGATTGACACTTTTCAGAAAATTAAATTCTTTTGGTGTAGAATGATATTGATAGGATGCTGGAGTGAAAGAAGAGGAGAGATCTAACCTGAAACAGGAAAGTAAAAACGTTTTTTTCATACGATATTTTTAAGAATCTTTGTCATGGTATTTACTATTTATGGTGCACAAGTTATATGTGACAATTAAACTTTTAAGTTTTTAGAGCATATGAGACACATTGTTGGCAGAGAGGATGTTAGCTACTGTTTTAAGTGGTGACCTTCTGGTTTGTTATTCCCATCCAACTATAGGATTAATTCAAGCATTTTATATTCTATTGTGTTCAATTTGGCAGGACTGTCTCCCAGGAGTATGGACTAGGTGAGGAAGTAGTGAACATTGTCAGCCAGTTTATTGGAGTAAATGTTTCTGAAATTGAGGTAACATGAACTAGCATGCTAACATGGTTCATGGTATTTGTGGCTTTTCTTCCTTTTTTAACTTCTTTAAGTCTTTGCAAAATCCCCTACCTTTTGAGTATATGTTTATTGGAACTTTGTTTTGAGATTTGCAGGAGCGGCACAATTTCCTCAAGGAGAAATACAAAGATAGTGAGCAAAACTTGAGAGATCCTGGTGATTCTGGACTTGAAAAGGGCATATCTTTAGACAAGAGTCTCAATGCTGCCTTAGATTCTTTTGATAACCTCTTTTGTCGCCGTTGCTTGGTAATTGGTCTCTTAGCACTTCTGGTCTTAATGCTATTCTGTTAATATATGTCAATGTTGACAGCCTTTTTTCATCTTTTATTCCCTCTTATCTGCCTCTTTTTTTTTTCTTTTTTTGGTTGGACAGTTATTTGATTGCCGTCTACATGGTTGTTCTCAAACTTTAATCAATCCAGTAAGTAGCTGCCCTTTTCATATCTTTCACTTTAATATGTTCATTTTATTAGTTTTTCTGATCAGAAACTACTGCTTGACAGAGTGAAAAGCAGCCATATTGGTCTGAATATGAAGATGACAGGAAACCTTGCAGTGACCAGTGTTACCTCCGGGTTTACTTCTTCACCTTCTAACGGATTTTAAGTTACCCATATTTGACTCTTAAAATTTTGGTTGAAAAGAACCTTGTCCTAGATCACTATTTCATTAAAATTGTTCATAAAGTCTTTTTGTTGTACTATGGTCTTACTAATCAGTACTTTTAAAACCGTTGGTACATTTCATTTGCCATGACTCAATTCCTTTTGATTTTCTCTTTTTGGATTTGAGCTTGGGAAAGTTTTTCTCTTTCCATTTTGGTTGGTTGTGGAGGTTGTTTAATACAATGAATTTAACTCCAAGACCTTGCAGTTAAGAGCACTCAAAGATGTGCAGGAAGGTTCTGGTCCAGGTGCCATCCATAGAGTGAATGATAAAACTTTAGAAGAAAAAGACACAGCTGCGCCACATGAAGCTGAAAAGCCAAATGTTGGTAATGATGCAGATCTGATGCAAGATGAAAGAGGGATTTGTGAAGAAGCAGCCCCTGGTTCATCAGAAGGTGTACGGGGCTCAGAAGTTGTTACAACTGAAAATTTGGAGACAGCTCCTCTGGAAATAGGTGACAATGAAAGTTTAGGTGTACCTGCCCCAGAAGTTACAACAGAAAATTTGGAGACATCTCCTCTGGAAATAGGTGACAATGAAAGTTTAGGAAAGCGCAAGTACTTACCAGATATGAATACAGGAGGGAATGAATCAGTTCATGGTTCTGATGATCTCCAGGAACCTGCAAGTAAGAAACAGAAGACAATATTAGCTTTGGGTGTAGCTTCCATGTCAAATGAAGCTATTGGAAATCTGGATTGCCCTTCAAGTGCCAGAAGTCCACAACTAGATGTTGGTGCACCCAACGATAATGATGCTCAAACTAAAAGTAAAAACAACCAAAAGGATTCTGCAGAATCTACACCTCATAATTTTACATTATCTGGTAACACCATTTGTGATGAAGCTGATGACAATGTAAGAGATGGAAACAAAGACATTGTTGAAGTGCCTGAGTTGAAGCAGTCATCAACAGATTGGAAACCTATTGAGAGAGAATTGTATTTGAAAGGAGTAGAGATATTCGGGAGAAACAGGTATGGAAGATCACAACTTGTATCTTTCTCTTGGAATAACCCATTATAGATGGTTCCAGATACTGATTTTATGGAATGTAGATGTCCATTCTACATTTTTTTAATATTTCCATTTGTAGTTTAGGAACTAATTTGGACTACTCTGTAAAAATTATGTTGGGAAAGCTAAAGTTTGTTCAGATAAATATCTTAACCAAGATCATCTAGTGTGTTCATATATGTTCAATATTTTCTGCTCTATGTCATACATCTAATTGATTTGCTACACCTTTCTTCCACTTATTTGTTTTTATAAAATAATAATAATAATAATAATAATAATAATAATAGTAGTAGTAGTAGTAGTAGTAGTAATAATAATAAGAATAATTGTTGTTCTTGTGTTTGTGTATGATTTTCTGCTTGGCAGTTGCCTCATAGCCAGAAACTTACTTTCTGGTTTAAAGACTTGCATAGAGGTGTCTACTTACATGTGTGATGGTGGAGCTTCAACACTTCACAGATCTGTTGTGCCAAGTTCATTTTTTGAAGAAAAGGGGAAATCTGAGTCAGATTATATGGTATGTATGATAATATTTTCACCATTCCTGTTAGATGGCCTTTCTAATACAAATAGGTGGAAAAGTTTATAACTCACATGTTTTGGGGCCCTGTGTTTGACATTGTCACTAACAGAACTTGAGAAGCTGCAGTTAGATTATCCTATATAACCTTTCATTTTATGTTTAAAAACTTACTCATTGAACAAGAAAGATTACATTAATATCTTTTGAAACTTCTAAAATATGAGAAAGGATTTATGATCCCACAAAACAAAATATTATGAAGAATCCACAACCTTAGTTACATGTAAAGGGTTTGATCACTTAGTTTTTAAGAACTGAAAAAAGAAACACCATCTGTGAACATGATCTAGTATGGTGTTAAAACTTCAAGAAAGATTGCATTGATCTTTCAAATGGTAACAGAGAATCAAGTTGTCTTGATCACTGCACTTGGCATTTGACTTTTTAAAATTTATTTTGCAACCACAATAAACTCATTTTATATCAATGCGACATATCACATTTATCATTTTATTATTTACTCTGCATGTTAGGAGCAGGAGTCAACAAGACCACGCTTATTTCGTAGAAGAGGCAGAACAAGGAAGCTTAAATATTCTTGGAAGTCTGCTGGCCATCCATCCATGTGGAAAAGAATTGCAGATGGAAAGAATCAGTCTTGCATTCAATATACACCATGTGGATGCCAGTCCATGTGTGGAAAGGAATGCCCTTGTTTGCACAATGGAACTTGCTGTGAAAAATATTGTGGGTAAGATGAATGGTTTGACTTTTAACAGCGGATTGAGTTGCCTCGAAGACTGCTCTTTATGTAGTTTTTGAATTTTTCGAATAATTATTAACATGTGAAAGATTTACCTTAGTGAATTTGAAAATTTTGCGAGAGACAATAATCTTATTATGGGCTGAAATGTTACAATGGTTATTTTTTATTTTCTTTAGTCAATTTGATCCTAGCTAAAAATCTTTTTATTCAGCTGCTCAAAAAGTTGCAAGAATCGGTTCAGGGGATGTCACTGTGCAAAGAGTCAATGCAGAAGCCGGCAGTGCCCATGTTTTGCTGCCGGGCGTGAATGTGACCCAGA
Source organism: Rubroshorea leprosula (assembly GCA_020521535.1). Taxonomy (NCBI): domain Eukaryota; kingdom Viridiplantae; phylum Streptophyta; class Magnoliopsida; order Malvales; family Dipterocarpaceae; genus Rubroshorea; species Rubroshorea leprosula. The sequence goes on along the minus strand of BPVZ01000142.1, from coordinate 214,215 downwards.
TGTTTGCCGGAATTGCTGGGTTAGGTAAAGTTCTATATGCTCGTTAATTTCATGTTTGAAGTCATCAATATGTAAGATAAAGTCTTCTTTTTATTGATTTGCCTGCCATATTGTGATTACCACATCATCAAGATCGTAATGATTAGTTTCTTAAAAGCTGTTATTACACCTTTATCCAGAAACAGATGTTTTTAAGAAAAGAAATATCAACATGTCTTTCTGGTTTAGAGACTTCAAATGGTTCTGTTACTCATATGCCAGTATGGCCTCTTCTGGACATTGGATAATTTGATATTTACGTTAACTATTTATATCTTTAGAATTTTGGAGCTTTAATCAGTACACTGATAGATAATATTCTTATTTCATCCAACTACAGCATTTCTAATGGCATACTTTTGTTCCTTTTGCAGTTGTGGAGGTGGTTCATTGAATGAGCCACCCAAAAGAGGAGATGGTCAATGTGGAAACATGAGACTGCTTCTGAGGCAGCAGCAAAGAGTGAGCAACTTAGACTGTTTTAGTTGTAAAATCCACGGTGTAGAAATGGTTGAGTCTTTAGAAGGCATGAGTTTTGTAACCCCTTAAACCTTCTATTCTTCTCTTCAGATCCTCTTGGCAAGGTCTGATGTTGCTGGATGGGGAGCCTTTCTCAAGGTATGATGGTTAAATATTTTCTTATTTTATAGTTTTCTTCTTGCTACTATGTTTCAGTGGAACCTCATGATTTGATTGTAGAATTCTGTCAACAAAAATGATTATCTTGGAGAATATACTGGTGAATTGATCTCCCACCGGGAAGCTGACAAACGTGGGAAAATTTATGATCGTGCAAATTCATCATTCCTTTTTGACTTGAATGATCAGGCAAGTTATTTAAGATTTCTTGTTGCGGAATTTGCTTGTGTAAATGACTATTCAACATTGAAGAACATTTTTGCTGATCCTGAAGTTGTCGAAAAGGTTGAATGTGCATTTATCTCAATGCATTGGTTTCAAGTTCAGAAAATGAATATCTAGATAGACTCCATCTTCGTTGTTTAAAGTTTAAACTGGTGTGATGGAATCTTTTAAAAGCTGCTACCTGTTCTTTGTAGTATGTTCTTGATGCATATCGCAAAGGAGACAAATTGAAATTTGCAAACCACTCTTCAAATCCAAACTGTTATGCTAAGGTATACCAGTCTCTTCAATCTCTCAATATATTTCTTTTGGGTTGAGCTAATATATTAGTTTGTTCAGGTAATGCTGGTGGCAGGAGATCACCGGGTAGGGATCTTTGCCAAGGAGCATATTGAAGCTAATGAAGAGCTCTTCTATGATTATCGTTATGGCCCTGATCAAGCACCTGCTTGGGCTCGGAAACCCGAGAGTTCCAAGAGAGACGATTCATCAGTCTCTCAAGGTAGAGCAAAGAAACATCAGTCTCATTGATAAATCGGGTTCGTAATTCTATTTTCACATTCCTCTATCTACACCTACTAGGAGCAAAACTTCATGATCAAAGCATATGTGAATTATGTTCTTGATGGTATAAAGATGCGTAACGTATTAGTGTATGCTATAAGGGTCTACAAATGAGGTAGAAACAAGGTGATTAACATTTAATATTGGCAATAAGCTTACTAATTAGCAGCTATTTGTAGCGAGCACTGGTATTGAAATTTTACAGTGCCGTGAGAGTGGGCATGTATATATTCTTGACATTATAATAAAATGTGAAGTTTTTAAAATCTTCGTTCCCCGGATTTATGTACCCATGATAATCTATCCAAAAATCATTCTTTTGGTAGTTTTTTGACCACGGGTTGGAATCGATCATTGAAATTGGTCCATATATTAAGGGACGTCTGCCTAGTAAATGGCGAAATGTTGTTCTTCCCACTTGGGAAATGATCATAATAATATTATTTTTATTTTTTTTTTATAGAAGTATAGTTGTATTAATAATTAAATTAATTATAATGTAAATTATACCCTTTCATATAGGTTAAAAGCACATTAAGGATGACTTATAACTCTAATATAAAAAGTTGGAAAACAATTAAACATTAAGAATCTCTAAATATCAGAATATATGGTTGGTGGCATTAATAGGGTCGGTAAAAACATAATTTTATTTTTCTTGAACAAGGGGAATTTGGGGAAAAGTGAGGAATATTACAGCTGTCTCTATAGAGACTTCAACCTTGGCATGAGTCAAGATTTTTACTTCACATTGTCAGTTCAACTGGGGTTATTAGTGAAAAAACATAATAATTGAACTGTTTACTTGCATTGCATTTAGATGGAGGGTTTATTTGAAGGATTTGAAATATATATATATATATATATATATATATATTTAATAATGTTCAGATGGTGTTACGCGCGTACTTAACCAGAGTTACTAAAATGAAAACAAACTCTTTTCGATAAAAGGTTACCACCTTGTAGAAAAATAGATTTAAGTAACCATACTTGGGGAATGGAACTTGATGTTTCGGAATCTATTGGAGAAGTGATTACTCTCGTCAGGAATTTGATTTGCATCAGGCTGAATCTCAATTGAAGCTATTCCATTGGCACAAAAAAAATAAAATAATAATAATAATAGCTCTGAAACTTTCCCCACCATATATATCTAGCGAGGCTGCTCTAATCTTCACTTCACTGCCCCCACTATTTATAAGTTCAATTTTCTAAGATGAGTTTGCTCTGAACTTCAACTTCCTTGGGAGAATATCAGCTGCACTCTCTTGCACTTAAGTAGAATTACTAATTATATCATCCTCACTATCTTCTGGAGCTTCAACCTCACTATCTTGCCCCTCAATCCCCTTAAAATAAAAAATCTTTCACTTTCTCAATACTTGACTGGGAAATATGTATTGAATTTGAAACCAGTCTACCGCTTCATTTGATAACACTTTTTGGAGTTTTAGCTTTCAATTTTTGTCTTTTTTTTATTATTTTAAAAAGATAAAAATATTAAATAAAAAATGTAAAATGTTAACTAAAGTAAATATTAAATACATTTTATATATTTTTAATATGTTAAAAGACTAAGCGACCTACAACTGCGGTTACAACTGCTATTATAGATCAATACCGTGAGACTAAGCTTGAAAAGCATAGTTCAATTGAAGTTGGTGAATTGGAAGAGTTGGATTTGTTGACCCAGATAGAATAGAGAGGTGTGCATATATATGGAGTGAGGGAATTCCATTGTAGGTTTCGTTCTTACTTTTACATGACTTGGGCAGAGGCTTGGTCAAATATTGAACAACAATCAGAAAAATATCATTATTGAAAGCATACTACCATTTAAAGGAAAATGGATTTGTATAAAGATCCATCACATTGATCAAAAAGGGCAAAAATTGACCACAATGAGTCAAAAATTGACCATGTTTTTTTCTAGATAACATTACAACATCAAATACCCGAGAGCAACACAACTATTTTCAAGCAGAGAAAACAGCCTCAACAAGGGCATGCTTCTTCTTGGGGTAACCCATACCAAACATATGATTGAGATACACCCTCCCATCTTTCACGGTGGCAGCCGTGGCCAACCGATGTGAAGGGCCCTTAAACTTTGCCACAACAGAGGCAGTCTCCCATCCATCGGAGCTCTCTACTAATCTCCCAGAAGGGTTCCCTGCAACCACAAGCTTAGTTGGTGACAGTAGCTCTATACCATCACCAAATGTCAGTGGACCTCCAGCTACCTTAATCAACTTCACTTCTTCCCCCTTTGCCAAATCAATCTTAAACAAATTGCCGGTGAATGTATGAATGACTATCAAGTACCCATCTGGGTGGTAAACAATTCCATTCAATGCAATCAAGTTTCTATACCACTGCTTTGAAGTGAAAAGTGGGCTTCTAATGATGGATAGCAACTCACCATTCACCCCAACCTTCCAAATTTTACTGGCTTTGGCATCAGTAACATAAGCATTGCCTTCTGCATCAACAGCAACATCATCTGCAAACGCCTTCTCATCACCTGAACACATCAAAAGATCAGTTATTGTCAAAAGACGGCAATTAAATGCATGGAATTTTGGTTTAGCATTAAATGAATGACTCAAAGCTACCAAGTAATAAAACGCTGGAATGTGGCATGGTGAATTGGACCCCATTTTGTTCAAGAACAAATTAATTAATGCATCCACGTGAATGGCAAGATCTGTCGAAGGCTCTACCATACCTTACACACTAACTCAATCATTTTCCATATTTTAAGCCGGCATGATTAGTTGGCAAAGAACTTGCTTAATTTATTTTATCAACCAACTTAAAGAAATATTTGACAATCTATCAGTACGATGAAGGTAACCCAAAAAAAGTGATTAGCAGTTTATACTACAAAACAGTAGACCGTGGCGAATGAGTATAATATATAGACAGATAGATGGATTAGTTTGCCAAGCAAACTAATTTCTATGAAATATAAGAGAATAAAGAAAATTAAAACCAAAAGTCACAAAAGAACAGCTTCATAGACCTTTGATAATGGTGGGTTTGACCAAATAACCATTGGAAACTTTGAAGTCAAGAAAGACATGCCCCCCTGCTTACGTTGACCTGCCCTCACCTAACAAAGCCATTATTACAGCCACATTAACCCCACTCAGCCCTCATAACTAAATTGCAGAATGCCACAATAACCAATTTATCTATATTCCTTCTTTTCTATTTATCTTGTATTGATATGGTTAAAATCAATTATTCAAACCTCGGCAATATCAAGCAAACTAAACTAATTCCTTAATGTGAAAAAGAAAAAAAAAAAAAAGGGAATTCTGCAAAGACCAGTTGTGACACCAACTTGACCATAAGAACTATAACTACAGACAAAATGTTGAGATTCCAAGATGATTAATTTAACTAAAATTCCATTAATATAATGCCAAGATGCTTATTCTAACATGTTACTTTATGGTAAACAAAGTGAAAATTTCCAGATCGAACAACCAGTAGCATCAACAGAGGGAAAATTTAAAAAAAAAAATGAAATTAAAATAAAGTATTTTATTTTTCTCCTTGTAAGTTCTTACTTGGGCCACTGAGCTGGGTCAGAAACAGGCGCTTCCAAGTGGACAAATCATAAGCAGCGAGAGCGCTGTACTGATTTCGGAGCACGTCGGCAACGGCGACAAGGACCCGGTTTCTGGGGAGGTCGATGGATATACCGAGGGATGAATTTCCGGTTAAGTCAGCGTCTTTGACAACGACAATCTCGTCCAATACGGTGTCAGGGGATTGACCGTCCGGGACGCGGATCTCACCAACGCCTCCCTCAAAAAAGGAGACGAGGAATCGGCGGCCAGTGTCGTCCCACTTGGCACACTCCCGTAGGAAACCGTTACTGTGGTAGTGGTAAACGTGGGTGGGGGGCTTGGCAAGCTCCAGGGAGATGATGTAGGCGACAGGAATTGCTGAGACGATGAAGAGGAAGAGAAGGAATCTGGGGGAGCATAGTGAAAGCGCCATGGCTGAGAAATGAAGAGAGAGGAGAAAGGAGAGTGCTGTTTGGACTGGTGTTGTTGAAACTTGAATTGATAAAGAAGAAAAGAGAGAGTGGGTGTGGGCGTTGTATCTGTAGTGTTACTACGTTTCGTGGGAGAAGAGGAAGGGAGAGGGAATTGGGAAACAGGTAGGGCGTTGATTACAAGACCAAAGCTGTTAGACTTTCTCTGTACTCCCTGGTTAATTCCTTATACTTTTGGCTATTGGGTTAAAGCCAACTATGATCCGTCTTCTTTTAATTTTCATTTATTGTCCTACCCATACTTAGAAATCGTTTTTCTTTTTTTTTTTTACAAAGGTAACGTTTAGTAGTGAATTTAAAAAATATTAATAATTAAAGATTCGATAACAAAATAGGTGATCTCTCACCCCCTTATTGAGTCACATTTAGAAATCCTTTAAGGACCTCCCTCTACTCCTCCAATATGTACTATTCTTCTCCTTCTCCTTTAAGTTTTCATAATAGTTACCTCCCTTAGCTAACACCCAATTAATACTGTTACTAACTCTTATTAACATTGTTGCTAATTCTAATTACCCAGATGCTTTTTTACTATTAAAATTCAACTCATTCATTATTTTATTATTATTTTTTGTTGAATTATATTGAGTGAGCCCCACAAATTTGTATGTCAACAGCCTGCGGCCAGATTAGCAATAAAGTAGAGAGAGTACAATAATATGTTTTGGAAGAGTAGAGGAAGGTCTTTGGATGATTTCTAGGTATGGGGAGGATGATGAACAAAAATTAAAAGTAGAGGGACTATAGTTGACTTTAACCCTAGGCTATTTGGTTTGAATTTTGAAAGAGGCCCGGATGGGATATTTTGTACAATCCAATTAAAGATGTTAACCTAATGTTTTAAGTTGAATGGACGAAATTATCTCCTCTCTTCTCTGTTTTCTCTTGGCCAAAACATGCATATTTCCCCTAAAATTAACGCATTAAAACAAATCATTTCATTAAAAAAATATTAACTTGATTTGTCAATTGACCTAAATTTAACTATTATTGTTAATTTTTTGTTTGACTTTAAGAGTAATAATTTACCGGCAATAGTTATATTTAAACTGCTTTCTCTTTTCTTTTCTTTTTTTTTTATCAAGTTACCAAGGGGCTGAGAAACCCAGCCCAAGGGAAAGGAAAGGCGGATGGCCTCGAACTCGAGGCCTATGAGTACTCCTATGCGGGAAGCTATTAATTGTTCTATTCATGAGTTCTCATTTAAACTACTTTCTTAAAAATAAAAATTTAAAGTAACAAATTGCATCGTAATAAATTATGTCAATATTTTTTTAGGTAATAATTTATTTCAACACGATAATTTTAAAAATAACTTGCACATTTAGCATAAATTCCTTAGATTTTAGGGCATTGGTTTGGGAGAAGGCCCAAAAACGGTCATTTTACCCAATCTAATTTATGCTTACTATTTTAATTTGATTAAACAAAATTATCTCCTCTACTTTCTCCCCCATTTTCCTCAAATTCACTTGGAGTGATAGGTTGGCTATAAGTTTTCCTATTTTATAAATATTTTAAAAATATATAAAATATTAATTAAATTTAATTAAAATATAGAAATTAATT
>BPVZ01000142.1:178206-188530 GCA_020521535.1 Rubroshorea leprosula | reverse complement strand
AAATTTTAGTGTATCAATAGTTATTATTTAATAATATATAAAAATTATATAAAAATATAATATAAAAAATTTATTTATATATCCTCACTCGTTGGATAATATAGGTTTTTCATTTCCAATTTTTGTCGTTTGGTTAGAGTGCGTTTCGGTGTAACCGCTGGCGTATAGAATGACGCCAGCTAAGGATTTTTTGTTTTTTGGGTACAAGCCAGATAAGGATTGTTTGAAAGCATCTTAGCAAATTTCACTGGATTCCTTTTACTTGGTCAAAAATCCCAAGTAGGAGTAAGAAGAAATCCCACTCAAATAAAATGAGGTTTCGTTTTTTCGGAAATACAGAACCAAAATTACAATATGAAAGAAAAATCTTTACTGTGCCAGGAAAAATTGGAATCGACTTCCCAAAAATGTAGGTTTTCTTATAAAAAATGCTCGGTCATTCAAGGAAAAGGTGAAAAAGGTATATATATATAGGCTTAATTCAATTTTTAGTCTATTAACTATTACTTTGATTTCATTTTAGTCTAAAAACTATATTTTATTTTTAAGTAGTCTATTAACTTTTAGATTCATTTCAATTTCATCTACCTGGTTATCTTTGACGGAAAACTTTTTAGAGAACAGTTAGTCCTCTAACTATATTTATTTTGATTTTTTAGTCCTCAAATTTATATTTACTGTAAAAACAATTTTTATACTTAAAATTATTATTTCTAGGCTCTGATACCGAATTTTTATTCAGGTTTTTCTCATTTCTTTAATTCTTCTTAGGGTATTTTCATTAATTGTTTCTATTTTTAAAATATTATCAGTTATTCATTAGTTAGTAGTAGTCTGAATTAAGTTCTGAAAACCCAAATAAAAATCTAGTATCAGAGCATAGAAATAATAATTTTAAGTATAAAAACTGTTTTTACAGCAAATATAAATTTGAGGACTAAAAGATCAAAATAAATATAGTTAGAGGATTAACTGTTCTCTAACAGAATACTAAGTTTTCCGTCAAAGATAACCAGGTAAATGAAATTGAAATAAATCCGAAAGTTAATAGACCACTTAGAACTAAAATATAGTTTCTACATTAAAATGAAATCAAAGTGATAGTTAATAGACTAAAAATTGAATTAACCCTATATATATATATATTTAACAATTGAATGTGGGACATGATTCAATCCGTATAAGAGATGTGGCATACCAATTCTAATTTTAGTAATTATTAAAATGAATTTTTATATATTTTATAGATAAATCTCTTCTTATATTTTTACGTTCAATCAAATTAGTTTTTTTGACTTTTTTTTTTTAAAGCAAGGATAATTTTGAGATAAGAGAATAAGATTGATCCTAACTTATGGATTGAGAACATACATTATTAACCTATCGATCTATAAAATTAGGTGTGTGGTTTTTCTGACATTTTGTTTGAATAAATTAATTAAAAGTTAATAGATAATGTAATTATAAGTTATCATTCCAAATTTCTCCTTTAATACTAATTAAGTTAGTGTTAATTTACCAATCTTGGGCGTATTTTTTTTAATGAAATGGTATTTTTTTAATATTAAGTTAACTATTAAGAAAGAATTAACCAAACTCATTTGACTACGTGTGAAGAAAATGTCATTTAATCAACAAAACTAAGTTTAAGATTGTCAAATGAAAAACAGCTTATTGGGTATTAAAGGGACAAGACAAAATGATAAGGTATGTTTATGTCATCTATTAAATTTTAACTAAATTATTTTAATTAAATTTTAAAATAATTAATTTCATTCAATTTAAAAATAAGAATAGAGATTTATTTTAGAAAAAAAAAATAATGATTCATTTAATTACAAAAAGCTAACGGATTTTAACCCAAGTATGAATTGAACAAATAAAAAAAGGTTGAAAAGTTTCACTAAATATATAATTGAATTTAATTGAAATATATGTAATTCAGTTCATGTATTTTGTAACTTTACATTCGTGTATTTTAAAAACTCTTCCAAACTCATATATTTAAATCCATGAATTTAAACCCTCTTCTATTTCTAGAAATCTCTAGCAAAAAGATAGAAAAATTTTTATCATCAATCCTCTATTGTTCTCTCCGAAGATCTCTTTTTCATGTCCCTCTAAATACTTGGGAGGAATTTTCCTAAATTTTTATGTTTTATTTTTTTTACTAAATCCTTTCATATTTTAAAAGTATATTAAATCTTGAGTAATTTAAAGTTGAGTTAATTTAAACTTTATAAATAAAAGTTTTCCTAACGTTTACATCTTTATTTATAAATTTTAAATTTAAAATTTTATTTAAATAAAACTAAAATCATTATTTTCAACCTAGTAAATCATTGGTAACTTCTTGAGAATATTGATTTATCTTGAAATATGCAAATCTCCTCCCAAAAATAGAGTTTGGCTTTTGGTCTCCTTTTCGAACACGGTCTGCCGTTGCCATGGGTTCATCATATTTAGTAAGTTTTGTTGGTTTCTTTGGAATACCCTTCATCTCTAAATAATTTGGCTGATCAGAAAATTTTTTTTTGAAATTAATATTTGTTCTTTATTTTTGGTGGGCGAAGTTGGATTTTTGCACTATAGATTTTCTGCTTCCTGTTTGTTAGCAATTGGGATGAAAGTTGTCACTTGGCTTGTGCTTGCCAGTGAGAGGTGCAAAGGGATTGTTTTAGAAGTGTTTGTAAAAATGTCTTTAAGGAACACAATAAATATGAAAATATAAGTATTGACAGTTTTTTTTTTTTTATTCTTGATATACTCCATCACATATAATGCGATTCTAATTTTAGATTTTTTATTTTTAGTAAAATAAAATTATTACCAGATTAATTAAATCAATGTTAATAATACAGATATTTAAATACATGCATTTAAAATATATTTTTTAAATACAAATTTAAATGAGAAAACATATCCTTAACAAATTATCAAGCTATTTGTTGAAAAAGACCAACATTACTTTATAAATTATAGATGAAAGGGGATTTATTTTTATTTTTATTTTTTTGAACAAATATAAATTTAGAGAGAAATTTAAACCCAAGTTTAAAATTAAGAGGGTACCTTTTACAAAAATTTATAACTAATTGGACTTGTATGCCAAGTAAAAATGAAAGAGGATTTATTAATTGAGGGGAAAAAAAAAAGAGATTTATTAATAGTATTTGTCTTTTTCAGTCCGGACTGATAAAATTTTCCAGTCCGAACGGACAAACATCAATATCTCAACTCAACCGCAGGATCCGAACTTATTGAGCGTCCAAGTTGTTGGGTCGAATCCAAACATGCCGAGAGAACGTCGTCGTTTTAAATATCTGTTTCACCATACGCCCATCTCAGTAGTTTCCTACTGTAAAAGCTCCTGGATACATCCAAATCCTTTGTCCATCCAAGCTGCTGCAAAAACATTTTGTTTGATTTGCAGAGCTAAATCATCTTGCAGAAGAAGCTAAACGCTGAGATCGAGAAAAATGGGAACGGATGACGTTCCATTGGACGATAAGGCGAAGAGGATGAGAGATCTGCTATCCAGCTTCTACTCGCCGGATCCTTCGACGACCAGTGACGCTTCTTCGAAGTATGCCACTCTGGATGCAATCAACACCGCTTCTTTTGATCCCGATCAGTATATGAACCTCCTTGTACGCCCTCCTAACTCTTTCCATGAATCTCATGCATAAGAATTTGATGGAAATGATGCATATGTTGCTATAATATGAAGCTCTGGTGATGTTTGATTGTGTTTTAGACTAAATTTTAGAGATAGTGTTTCGGAATTGTGTTGGAATGTTGGAGGGATGGTTTAGATTTGATTTTTGTGGTTTTATGTTAGGTTTACTATTGAATTGGATGATTTCAAGATGAATTAAAGTAGATTTAGGAGCTTGGGAATTGATTAAGAGCTTAAGCTAGAAATTCAGTGGAGATAGGGTTGTGGGATTGCTATAGTTATTTATTTGCTTTTGAAATGAAGTAATGGGTGCTCAGACATGCCTTATGTAAGATATAAATCAGCTGCTTGTTTTTGGAGACAAGGTTCAGTATCTGGAGTTTTGAAGCTCTATGCATGGGTTGAAATATGCAGGTACAAAAGTCGAATTTGGAAGGGCTTCTTCAGAGGCACGTTGAGATGGCGGCTGAGATTAAGAATCTGGACACTGACTTGCAAATGTTGGTCTATGAAAACTACAACAAGTTTATCAGTGCCACAGATGCAATTAAAAGGTACATTTTGATTTCTTAATCATGAACTGTTTATTTTTATGGTAATTTTTTGTTCGAGAGAACATTGCAAAGATTTGGATACTGGAAATCTCATATCCCATTCCTGCCATTTGTTAAAAGTGTTAACATGTTTTGGGAACCCAATAGTGAAGCTTTGTTTTCAACAGGATGAAAAGCAATATTGTAGGCATGGAAACAAATATGGAACAGCTTCTTGACAAGGTGTGTATGAGAATATTTATCATCAACTGAAAATGAGTAGAATAAGATAGTCATAATAAGTGCATTCTCTTTGTAACAAATTGTAGATAATGTCAGTGCAATCTAGAAGTGATGGGGTGAATACTTCTCTTTTTGAAAAGAGGGAACATATAGAGAAATTGCATCGAACACGGAATCTTCTGCGCAAAGTTCAGGTATGGAAGAACTATCAGATCTTATTCATTGTCCATAATGTCAGGGCAGCCCTGTAGGTTAACTAAAAGAATGTTAAATGGCTTGCGGCATCAGATAGTAATTAATTAGTAAAGCTAGTGGCAAGTCTATTGTTTTTTTTTTTTTTTCTCGAAGTTATGCTAGTAGAGGAAAAAGAGTTATTATGATATCCATAGATTAAAGTTATGCAGTTAAATTTATGAGAGGATGGACATAATCTCATTCTCTGCCTAAATTTTGATGTTTGGCTATGGTGAGTTACTCAAAAGTTTTCTTCAATGGTAAAGAGCAGTTTATCTATGATCTACCTGCAAGACTTGGAAAATGCATCAAATCAGAATCCTATGCTGATGCAGTTAGATTCTACACTGGAGCAATGCCAATCTTTAAGGTTACCCATTTCTTCCTTTGTCTTCTTTGTTTATATTGTCTACTTGTCTCATCTCTCAACTTCTAATTCATTATCAAGTGATGATTTTGTTTTAATGTATTTGATATTTCCTGTTTTCAAAATTTCTAACATTTCTCTAATTCCTGGTCCCAGGCATATGGGGATACATCATTTCAGGATTGTAAGAGAGCATCTGAAGAAGCAGTTGCTATGGTAGTAAAAAACTTGCAGGTATGGTCTATGCCTGTCTTATGCAGTTCCTTTTTCTCTTAAAATTTGTTTACCAAAAGAAATGGAAGTTTATCAATTGTTATTTATGTTTTGTTGATGCAAAGCCTTTTCTCTTTTTCATTTTTATTTTTATTTTATTTTATTTTATTTTATTTTTTGAATTTTCCATTCCAGGGGAAACTATTCTCAGATTCTGAATCAATACAAGCAAGAGCTGAAGCTGCAGTTCTTCTGAAGCAATTGGACTTTCCGGTTTGTACTGCATCTTCTAATTCTCAATTTCTCTTCTTTGATGAACAACTTCTAATTTTCCAGACATATGATATATTAGATGGTTACAATATGGTTTTAAACTGGATAAATATCAAATTATCTTGCATGTGTATGCTGGACACACACACTTTCTTTATTAAAATTCTTGTACACAAACATTTTCTTTATTAAAATTCTTGTACACAAACATTTTCTTTATTAAAATTCTTGTACACAAACATTTTCTTTATTAAAATTCTTGGTTTGCTGTGTTTTCTGCATATATAGTAAGCTCACATTTGGATTATTCTTTAAACTAGCATTCTGAAGTTGTTTTGATCTTGTTATTGTTTGTTCCATCTATGTGCATGCCTATAATGATTTTCTGTACTCTGGCAGGTGGAGACCTTAAAAGCAAAACTACTGGAAAAGTTAGAACAATCTCTTGGAGACGTTCAGCTTAAGCCAGAGGATTTAGATAGTGTTTCAGTGGAGTCTAATGACGCTTCTAAACAGGGAGCAGATTCTGACTCGGTTCCTGTTACTGCTCATGAGGTCAGCAAGCGTGGAGTAACATTTTCTGTCATTTTCTATGTTTTGCTGGTAGGGTAAAAATGGGCATTTGGAAATAGATTTATTTGCACCAAAGGTTATTGCTGAATTTGGTCTTTGAAGTTTGAAAACACATTGACCATTATGATTTAGGTTTTTTGGTTAAATTTTTATGTCTGTTGATGAGGAGAGATTCTTATTCATATTGCCGGTTTGGTTTTATGTGCCCATTGTGGTAGTTCAAGGGGCATGATTGGACAAGTCTTAGGTTCAGGTTATCAATCACAAAAGGGAAATGGGAGTATAAGTTATTGGTTAATTATAGGGCTCTAATTGATATGAACCTTGAGAATTGTTATTTTTAATTAGTTATTGGTACACTTCTTGAAAAGGCAATAAGAACATCGAGTGTTTTGGAAATAGGAATATGAAGTGTAAATGAGGACTAGTTAATCAAGTAAAAAATATTGCTCTGGATTTATAACATTCTATTTCTTATTTTAGGATTTATTGCCTACAATGAGGAAAAAAGTAAGAGCAAGACCCAGCTTGGTGCTGAAGTAGTTATTTTCTTTCTACATTCTGACCCTAGGTGCCTAAGTTACATAGAAATCTTCATGAGATTTTGTATCAAATATTCTCTATTATATTAATTTTTTCTTGTAAAGGATTTTTTCTTTTTTGCTAAAACTCAAAAGGAATTTGTTCAAGTCATGGTTGCACAGTAAAAATGCTAACTGCTAAGATATTCTGTGGGTTTGTGTGAGTAAATCTTTGTTATGGGTAGTATTTTTTTCCTAATTTATCTCCATCCATTAAACTACTGGACTATGGTTTTGTACTTATTGTTCTATGTTTTTTATTACATGGGTCAAGAAAAGATGGAAAATAAACCATCTAGTATAGGATATCAGACTAATAAACCAACTTTATCCTCAATTGTCAAAATTCAGGCTTCTGTCCGTGAGTTTGCAGAGGCTATTCGTGCTTATCGAGTAATTTTTCCAGACTCAGAAATGCAACTAATTAAACTTGCTCAAGACTTGATTAGAAAGTAAGTAAACTTAACCAAAATTTTTTGTTGTCCTAATGTTATGAGAGTCACTTTTTGTTCATTGAATTATTTTCTATGTAGCATTTTATCATTCAGGTTTTTACTTTCAGGCACTTGGAAACAACTGAACAGCATGTAAAGAAACGAACTTCTTCAGCCAACCTGCTGAGTGTTCTTCGTAAGTAGTCTAACCAAATGTGCTTATTCCATTATCTCCTCCTTTATCTCTGCTCAGGAATGAAGCATTGATCATAATTAATGAGGTAGACAAAAAGCTGGTAGTTTCTGCAACTGCTCTTTATTAGTTGGCAGATCTCTCCTCAGTGTGAGATTAGCTGTAAATTGTCAAAACCATCTTGTATGACTGCCAAAAGTTTGGCAACAATTACAAACAACCAATAAACTTCTCACTGGTTAACTAAAGCTCCCAACATAGTTTGTCAAATTGGCTACTAGAGAAATGGAAACTCCCATAAGCCTTTTTGTAGGTTTAGATAAGCTATTTATCTTTTTTCGATATTGACCGTAGGCTTGATGTTTTCACTGGAATGCTTACAGTTCTTTCCAAAAATGATGGTTTCTTTTGTATCTCTCTGACTGATCTCTCTATGAATTTTTATGCCTGTCTGGTTTACAACAGAAAATATTTTGGATTGTATTTTTTATTTTCGTAGAGTGGAATTTTTCTTAGCGAAATTATAAAAGGAAAAAGATCTTAAAAACCTTGTGCTGTAAGTGGTTTAATGTCTTTTCAGGGATGATTTGACCTTACACATATAGACTTGTTAAATGCAAATATTGAGAGCACCTTTTAATCCTCTTACTTGTTGGGCATTTGCGTCAACCTGTGAGAATAGTTCATGAGCATATAGGTGCTCGAGCTTGACACCAGTAACATTTGGTTGCTTGCTATTTGCTGGATACAATCTATTTCCTTTAAATTTGGGTTCTTTTTGAAATCATCTATATCCAGCTTCGATAAAGAGGATGAATAGAATTTCTTTTGGATTTTGCATTTGGACCTTTTCTTTTGAAACTTAAATTTGTTTTCTCAAATGGTTATTGCCATTTGAATGCAGGAATTATATGGAGAGATGTGCTTTTGATGGATGATGTATTGCATGAGGCTGTTCTTCCTGACTTCTCTCTGGAGGTTGTCTTTCTCTTTTGAATTTCATTTGTATTTATACTCATTTATGATCTCTACTTAATTTCTTTTTAATTGTATTTTACTTTTATGATCTCTAGATTCTCTTCTAAAATTCTTTCTCCTTTCATAAGTTGAAATGTACTTCTATTCATGCTGATAGATGGAAATGGTATAATGACTATTGACTAACCCTACATGGTTTCAGGCTGCCCAGATCGCTGTTAAAGAGTATATCATCAGCACGTTTTCACATCTTCTACAAGATATATCAGGTTCTTTCTATTGTTGCTGTCACCCAAAATTTGTTGTTGTCCTTTTGGAGCTTCAAATGCCTGAAAATAGCAACAATAGGACATAGTGGGTTTCAGGGTATTCCTTCTGTGGTCAAGAATCTGGTTAGGCTTTAAATTAACAAGAAATCATTTTACAGTAAGATGCACCCTTTTTCTTAATCTTAATGTGACTAGGAAAGTACCATAATCAGAAAGACAATTACTAAATTGATGAATTACTAGGCTCTAAAGTATATGCTGTCCACACATTTTAAGATAGCTTTGCTAGCATTAAGAGAGATCCTAGTAACATTTTGAACTTGGCAATTAAGATGGTAATTTTCTGGATTTGAGGAAATGAATTCGTTTGCAAAATAATGATGCTGACTTTATTAAATTCTGCAATTTGATTTCAAAGGACTACTGTAATCCTTATCGATATAGGACTACATCATAAAACAG
The DNA here is from genome assembly GCA_020521535.1 of Rubroshorea leprosula. NCBI lineage: Eukaryota > Viridiplantae > Streptophyta > Magnoliopsida > Malvales > Dipterocarpaceae > Rubroshorea > Rubroshorea leprosula. The sequence goes on along the minus strand of BPVZ01000142.1, from coordinate 179,498 downwards.
ATGGTAACAGTCACCTATGGATCAAGAAAGAAAAACCCTGTTTCTGTTTAAATGTTATTTTCAGTAACTGCTAGAAGCAACAATCTTCATGATTTGTGACAGTGGGATGAATTAGATTCATGGATAATAAATAAAGGGTAAAGTATGAGAATGAGACAAGAAAACTCTAATTTTCTTCATAACAAAATATACACCCTCTCCTGAGTTCTCATACTCGGACTCCTAGTCACTAGCAATTCTCTATCCCTTGGATGCAAAGCATAACAAATCTACAAGAAAGCCCAGCCCATAACATAGAGGCACGTATGAATATTGACACTCATAGCTGCTTTGTTACTGCTTTCATTTACATGTTAAGTTGAGAGTTCCTTAGGAAAAGGATAGTAGCAGTAAGAGATATACCATAGACATGCATTGATATTATCAATTTGATGGCTTCTGACTTCAATTACATTAATCCAACTAAAATGGGCTTACATGTCTGGGCCCTCATGTTGCAGAAGCTGTTATGAAGGTCAATAGTAGACCAAAAGATGAAGTGGAAGAGTACTCATTGCAAGCTGCCCTGGAAGCAAGCAAAAAAGCAGTGCTTCAAGGCAGCATGGATGTATTACTGGTAATTCATGAGATGCAGAGAGACTCTTTTTGCATGCATGATGCATGAAGAAACAGTCCAGGGCTTGATAACCTGTGGTTTTTTAGGCCTGGTCCAGTTCTTATGTTTTCTTAATCTTTCTCTTTTATTTGGATGCACATGAATGGTTTATATTTAGATGTGCTTGAAATGATTTTCTTCTTCTGAAAGCTTGCTGTTAGCGTTTTAGTAAATGCTTTGTATTTTTCTAACAAGTTCAAGTTTATGCTGTCATCATCACTGTTTATTTGTTTGTTTCTAATTGTATCTCTTACATGTCATTCTCTTTGGACAAGAATTTATAATATACGTTCATTCATTTTCAGTTATTGTTTTCTGTTTCTTACACTGTTTATTCCAGGACTTTCGCCATCTACTTGAGGATGACGACTTAGGGCTAGTAGTTAAACTGAGAGATTTGGTAATTGACTGGGTTCAAGAAGGATTTCATGACTTCTTCAGGTCACTTGATCAACGCTTCCAGATGCTTTCTGGGAGAAACAACTCATTAAGTCATGATCCAAATTTGACGGAGGGATCACATAGTGACAAAGTTCTCCCTGGGCTTGTCCTGGTGTTGGCTCAACTTTCCATTTTCATTGAACAAACTGTCATCCCAAGAATCACTGAGGCAAGAATCTTTCCTTCTTTCCAAAAT
>BPVZ01000142.1:155599-168544 GCA_020521535.1 Rubroshorea leprosula | reverse complement strand
TTGTTTTGCCTTTTCTGTATCAGCTGCTGCTAGTGTTCGATATTTGAATCAGAAACGGTTTTATGGTTCGCTCTGCACTTTTTAAAATTAATTATTTCCTGATAATTTTCTCGGAAACTTTGACATATTTGAGATATTTGAATCAGAAATGTTTTTATGGTTCGCCCTGGACTTGGAACATTAGGGTTATAAGAGATAAAAATGCCCTTAATGGAGTAGGGATTTATGAAAATTCATTAATAATAGATTTCTAAGCTTAATACATAGAAGTTCTGCATCTTGCACATTTTTTGTTTCTTAACTAAAGATTGCCTGAAAGAAATCAGATTACATAGCTGCTGTTTTTCTATGATAGCGGCAACAAGTTTAGTATTTAGCTACTAATTATGTTTTTACATCCCAAATATGCCATCCACAGGGACTCATAACTACTATAGAAGGCCAAGAAGATAAAACTACTACAATATATGCTAGGAACTATATATAGTTAAACAATATCCAGTTCTCCATGGATCTTTCTGATTGCTTTGGTCAGGGCTTCCTGTTGCAGAGGTTTTCCAAGACAATCATCCATTCCAGCTGTAATTGCCTTTCTTGTTTCTTCCCCTGGTGCATGACCAGTTAGCGCAAAAATTGGCAAGTGAACACCAAAAACCTTTTCCTCTTCCCTTATTCGTCTTGCTGCCTCATATCCATCCATCAATGGCATCTACACAACATTCAATTCAAGCACATGGTAATTCAAACTCAGAAAATTTTTATCTAAGTATATGATGGAGATGGGAATCATAGGTTTTACCTGGCAGTCCATTAGTATGTAGTCAAAAGGAAGAACATGTGAAGCCGCATTTTCTGTTCGATCTCTGAGACCATTGCGAACCAGGTTTAGAGCTTCCTCTCCATTTTCACATACCTCAACGATAGCACCATCTTGCTCAAGTTTCTTCATGGTGACCTTACGGAGCGTCTTGTTATCCTCGGCTACCAAGATTCTCTTCCCTGTCCAAAGTTGCTTCTTGCTTGAATCAACACATTTTTCTTGTCTTTCAATCTGCCTGGGCTGGTATTGAGAGTGAGGTGGAGATGATCTCAAATTCCTCCTAGATGTTGGATATCTAGAACGAGGATATGATCCCAATCTTCCATTCCTCGGACTAGTCTCTTCTTGTATCTCCCTTTGTTGGAGCGGATGTTCCTGTGAAATTTGATTTTCCAACCTTGGTTTTGTAGAAGACGAGGCACAATCTTGAGGAACCTTTTCAGCTTGGTAGATGCTTTTACTCTTCAGATTACCTCCAAATTCAGGTAGGAGTTTAATTACTTGATACAATCGGCTTCCATGGAAAGGCTTTACCAGAATATCATCATCAGCCTCAGAGATTTTCTCTTTGGAATTGATTTTCCGTGGAACTGAGTTATCCAACCAAACAACCTTACAAGTACTCTGGAGGCTTCGTCGGAATTTAGATACAATCTCATCGAGTTTTGCAACAGGTCCTGCTCCTGCATCAATCACAAGTAGTATGAACCACGGAAAACCTCTCTTTCTGGACAACTGTAGTTTTTGCTCTGTTCCATCCATGGCGCTCAGAGGGAAATCCTTAGAACTTGCACTGGACATGTCACTTCTCGAACTCCCTTCCAATTTTTTCGTAGAATTGTGAGGAGAAGTAATCTGTTTGGATTTCATTTTCTCGAGCACAGAAGAAAGTTGCTCCCATCTTTCTACAACTAACATATTTATCCCCAAACTCTCCATGTATTTCTGCAAACTTGCCCGACGCCCAATGTTCTGAATCAAGAGAACAACTTGAGATCCTTCAAGCCTAGGACTTGAACTGAGAATGCCCAGCCTGGGACTAGGATTTTGGATGCTCGGACAGGGACTGAGGGTCGAAATAGTTTGCCCTAAACGTTGCACAACATCTGCACCTGTATGATCTTCTCTGCCCTCATTTTCTCCTCTAGTATTATCAGTGCCGACGATATCGGATACAGTGAGGAAGACATTGAACCTGAAGCATGTTCCTTTTTCATCTACTGGTTTATCAACAATTCCTATCTCTCCACCCATTAGACGTACCTAATGCAAAATTTTAGAAAAATAAAAGAATTAGACTAAATTCATCTCTCAAGATAGGTTAAAATTAATGTCATAATTTGTACAAACCAGGGATTGAACAATTCCAAGCCCCAGTCCTGTTCCAGAAAGGGCGGTTTCTTCTTCGTCCCTTCCAATGGTTGTTTCTGTTCGGTCCTTTCTAAGGGCTGTTTCTTTAGCCTGAACAAAATTTTCAAAGACGGACTTTCGTTTCTCCTTCGGAATTCCTTTCCCTGTATCATCCACCTCAAAAACAAATTCCATGGAGTTAGGATTCTGTCTCACCGCGACAATGGCTGCCATGTCATTACAGGTTTCCCTGTTCTTGCAAAACATGTTAGTTGTCAAGCATTTGTTGAGGCCACTATGACTAGAAGCAAGAATGTCACTTTGAAGGCTAAGTTTCTGGACCCAAGCTCGTATGGTTACGTGCCCCTCAAATGTAAATTTCACAGCATTGCTTATTAAATTGCAGAGGACTTGCTTCAATCTCCCTCTGTCTCCTCTCACATGTGAAAATTTGAGGATAGACCCATCATGAGGATCTAATACCACGTCCACACCTTTCTTCATTCCCATAATATGGAAAAAATCGGCTACTTGTTCCAGCAACTCAGCCAGATTGAATTCTTCTTCTTCCAATTGCATTTTCCCGGCTTCAATCTTGCTCATATCTAGAATGGAATTCAATAATCCTGAAAAGATAGTGAGCAATGAACAAATATATGTAAGATATGTTACAAAAACACAGCTTAGGTCCATGTAACATGAACTGCTGAAGATGGAATAAATATTACCTAATAAATCCTTTGTGCATGATTCCATATCTTTGAGATTTGATTCTAAATCAGACCCAGGAAGGACTTCATCTTTGGATATCCTTATCAATTCAGTAATGGCAGCTAGGGGTGTTCGGATGTCATGGCTAGCGCTAGCAAAGGCAAGACTCTTGTTCATACTTTTTCTCTCGGCTTGCTGAGTTGCTTCCATTTGCTTGATGAGCGTGGCACATAGGTGCATCTCTCTTCTTCCTGCTCGGACCATTAGGAGTACAAAGCTGAGGACAGAGATCATCACCACGGCCACCATTATTGCCAAAAGAATCAGTGCTAGTCTGTTGTTCTCCTTAACAAGGTTTACTGATCCTTCGTACGGCATTAGCAATGCATATACCTATAAAAAATACATATGAACAAGTATTGCAATTTTAGGTGTATTCTCAAGTCAATTTGCACAAACTAAAATAATTAGCTCGATCACAAGATTGGGAACATACCAACTGCACTCCCAAAATTTCAATCTGTGAGCAAAAGACCTTGAATTTTGCTTCTCCTATAGCCAAAATACCTGTACATTCCGTGGCATTCCTCGGTATGCACCGGGAAGTTCCAATTTGAGCTATTCCATGATCATTTGCATTCTCTGCTTGAAAGGAAATTGAACTGTTAGCAAAGGTCATGTGAGTATTTGGAATCCCCTCCATCAGCATTTCTCCATCCTTGGTGGCCAAGTACAAGTTCCCTCCATAAAGTTCTATACCCTCCATTATATCAATCAATGACTTGACAGGAAACCCTAGAGAGATGACTGCTCTTCCATGAATCCCAATGCTGTGTAGAATAAGAGAACCATTATCCCCGGCACCCCATCCGTCTCCTAATGAAGCATAAACGTCCATACTATTTAAAGATGCTTGGAACCAGCTGGTGTTCACAACACTGAACGGCACCTGGAATGCAACAGGTCCTCCATATAGCTTCCCTATCAAAGGATCCACTGGTTGCTTGTACCAAACATTCTCCATTCTTCCTTCTATGTTGCTCGAATTGGAGTGAAGTGCAAGAACTTGATTTCCTTCCGTGTAGTATGAAAAGAAGCCTCCATTTAATCCTATGTATGAGATTTGGGACACCAAAGGGATTGTTGTAAAGGCTTGAAACAACATGGGAGCTGCCTGATTTTTATCATAATTTATCATAATTCAAAAATCACGCGGAAATTTTAGATAAGAGATCAAAATGGTTAAGAGTATGTGTATCTCTATACCAGAATAGAGTCAAAAATAGTGAAACGATGCAATACAAACCTTGCTTTCAATCTCACTGGAGAAGAGTTCACTTCCATTGACGATGAGACTCACAAGTTTTGCCAGACGCGAAGTGGATGAGTTCAGTGGACTAAGCAATTTTCCGACATTCTCAATTTCGGATTGAAGTCTGGACTGTAATCGTCTGTTGTTCAACTTCACGTCACGTTCAATGTGTCTTGTCGTCCGATGCCAACATGGGATCACCAAAGCAGGAGGCAACAGCACCACGAAAGCCTATATAATTTGAAGACGTATTAGATTAAAGAAATTTTCTATAACCAAATGATTTTTCTTTTCCTTTTCTTCTTTGAAATCGAAAAATAAGAAAAATGAAAAAGGGTGGGATTGGGAGTATTTTGGAGGGAGTACCAGGAAGATGAAGAAGGAGACAGGTCGAGCCGCTATTAATGAGCTGAGCTTCATTGGATCTTTGAACTATGATCGAACTTCTTCTTTTTTTTTTCGGTTTCTGCACATTCATGAGAATTTAGTAAATCATGGAGTTAAATGCTGAATCCTCAAAATATGGAATATTGTAATCATTCAGATTTGGTGGAAATTTCTTACTAATATTAATGTCTTAAATTAGGGTAATGTTTATGGTAGACATAATCTGTCCGCAGTTTATGACTCACTGTAGAATAATGTAACAAAAAAAAGAAAAAAAGAAAAGAGAGAGAGATGGAATTTTGATTTAAAAATCAAACTTTTCTTTTATTAATATTTAGGGTCAAGGTGTTCTTGAACCATTTTTTATATATCTCGAGACTTATTTCTCCTCAAATAATTTTAAAAATGTATATTGACTAATGTATTTAAAAAAATAAATTTATTTTAGATGGGGCCCTCCGACTTAAAACTTATAATCTAACTTACATAACAACATCTATTTACTTGTGGATTCAATCTTTAGGTTCAAACGTTTGTTTCTTTAGAAAATGTTGGATGCAAGAAGGGTTAAAAGATTAATGGTGCATGCAATAATAACAAGTACTGAACAAAATTAATGGTTGGAGCAGCATTATATATAATCCTAATTACACACAAGAGAGAGTGAAATGATTATTATAATTACAACTATAAGGAATGCTACCTGAACTTGGCAGATTGTTGAGTGCATTATTCTAAAAGATAAAATATTATTTGTTTGAAAAAAATATTGTGTAATTTAAACTATATTAAATTACATAACATTGATTATTAGATAAAAATTAAGTCTTCTAATATTGAGGTGCTCTCCTATTCAATACTCTATTTTTATAATTTGATATTATTTGAATTGTAAAATAATGTTTCAATTTGTTCATATATCATAATAAATTTACTTATGGCTTTAGCTAGGTGATTTCTATTTGATTAACATGATAAAAATTTCGAAACCTTTTTTTTTTTTATTTCTTTTCCAAAAAGTGTTGACATTTCGAAGAGAAAGACATACATATTGATTTGTAAGACATATCAATTATAAGATATGTGATTAAGCTGAGTGACTTGTAGCTATCATGCCTAAAGTGAACAGAAGGCTGCTTTATAATAAGTTCGAAGGCAGAATGGGTAGAACGAGTTAATTTTGGAGTTTTGACTTTTGAGATTGATATGCTGCAGCCTGCAGGGTTGTTTTATTCTGGACTTTTGAGACTGATATGCTACAAGGCTGTGTTTTTCTGTGAGTGGAGTATGGTTATGTGTGGGGTTGAGTACGGTTCAATTTTGGTTTAACTAAAATCAGTATTTGAACTATCCGTTTTTTAATTTCTTTATTTTTTTACTAACCAAAATCAAACCGAAAATATTTAGGGATTTTTGGTTTGGTAACCAAAATAATCAATTTTAATATTTTGGTTATAAGTATTAATCAAATTAATATTGAATGCCTATTTCAAGTATAATAATGACTATAATTAACCAAAATTTAGAATTTTTAAAGGATATAAATATAATAAAATACAAAAAAATGGATAAATAATAGTAAAATATAAAATATGAAGCTCTTTTTTTTTTTTAACTTTTAGATATATTTTAAATTTAAATGCTAAATTATAACAAAATTTATAAGGTAAAATTTGACTATGAAATTAAATAAGATGATTTTTATGTTTATTTATAATATTTAAATAATAATTAATTATTTATTAATATAAAATTTTATTTTTGGTTATATATTTGATTTCGGTTTTTCAATCTTCTAACTATTAATTGACCAAATTTTTTTGGTTATTCAACTAAAATTAAAAACATAACCAATACCAATTTATAACTAATTATTTGATTATTTTTTTTATCAATTTTTTATTACCTATTTGATTAATCAACCGTTTGCTCAGCCTTAATTATATGTATGCAGACTGTAATATTATAAGATTTTGAGAAAGGGTACCTCTCGAACTCTAAGTGATGAAATTTTCTACTATTCAAAAATGAAAAAGAAAAAAAAAAAAGAAAAGAAAAGAAAGAAAGCTATCATGCCTATAGTGCATATGCCTTAATCTAAAATATTGTCCAAATTCCAGTCTCATATTCGAATAACTTTTCAAACCATTTTTGTATTTGAAAAATTATCAACCTTTCTATCTCGAATTAAGTTCCAACAACAATATAACTTGAAATAATAAGTTTTTATGAATCTAATGTGAAGATTGGTGTATATTCAAAATCATAGAAACTTTATAAATCAAATTAAATGTTTTTGAATTATAAAATTGTTTAATTAAGACAAAAAAATAACAAAAAGAAGAAGAAGAAGAAGATCAACACAATAATTCACAAAATGAAATGAACATACCTGAGCTGAATCAACATCTTCAGTTTGATACATATAGAAATTCGATCCACAAAAATGCATGCCTCTAAATCTCATAACAACACAAATTTTACATGCATGAACAAAAAAATAACCCCTTTTGGGTTTGTTTCTTCTTTTTTAGAAGAAATCCATTAAGAAGAAGAGAAGTTCATGAAGATATCTAGAAAATCTAAACTGATTATATAATTATAGAATATCTCAAATTCCCATATATCCACCAAGAAAGACTCATTTTGGTCATTCATATATATATATATATATAGTGTATATAAAAATTAGAGAAAAAAACAAGCATTAAATTCAAGAAGAAAAGAAACAAATCAAATTTACATAGAAAATAAATCTTAGTAATAGATTTTCAATACTAAACACAAAAGAGAAAAGAAACTAGAAAACTAGAGTTCTGATAGAAATGAAAAATGAAGAAATTACAGACGATCTTTAAGAGCAGTGACTCACAATGGTGGTGGTCGGTTTCAGACAGGAGAGGAAGAAAACCTAAGACTTCTTTTCTATGTACTTCTGTTAATGGACAAGAATTTAGGTTGCAATTTATATGAAAAAGGCAATGGTATTTTCTATATATATTTTTGGACCATACCAATGAAGAGCACATGGTTTTAGACTAAAACTTAAAAAATTTTCAGTGGTTTTTGGTTTCAGGATAATTAACTTTAAAAGGATTTTAATTTATTATGAGGAGTTTCAAAAAGAAAACAAATATAAGGGGGAGAAAAATTGTGCATGATTTCTTGTTTTTGAGAAAAAGAAGAAACAAGGAAAAATAAGTGATTTAAGAACTTGAAGAAAATTGTAAGAGTATTTAGTTTCAGATGGAGTATGCAGAGTTTTAACATGTGTTATGTATTAGGGTTTATACATGACCCCAGTGGCGTAGCTAAAGAAAAAAAAATAGGGGGACAAAATGAAATATTGATAAAGAAATGAATTAACATTGTATAAAATAAATAGAAATTTAAAGCAAAAAATTAATAATTTATATTAATAATTTTTCAAAAGTTTAGGGAAACCTGTCCCAGGACCTCCTACCTCTGCTGGGGTAATATGCCATGTAATTAAGTTTGCTCATCAACATCCATATACATGTTCATAATTATGTCTAGTAATTTAATTATTTACTTTAATTTATAACTAATGGATTGTCTTTCAACGATCGATAGATACAAGATACGCATACATAATTTTATGACACGTAAGAATATATTTATTGTTGATTAAAAAAAAGAATATATTTATTCTTCCTACAAAAATAATATACATAAAATTAATTATTAAATAGTATATAAGGTTGTAAAAAAAATTATAAAAAATAATTGTCCCTAAATTATTTTTCAATAGAAATTCAAACCAACAATTTTTTTTACTTAATTCTAACTTATTAATTATTTTGAATGAGAATATGGCAGGGGTAATTAAAATGAGAAAGAGAGGATATCTGAATTTAATTAGAGTTGATTTGATAATTACTCCAGAGTATCCAATAAGATTAGGTTCGAAAATTATACTAATAATAACTTGATTTGCTTATTGCATTCTCTTACTTACCTTAAACAACAATAAATTAATTTAGTCCCTAGAAATCTTTCCTGTAAAATAATTTATTCAAGTAACCTTGATTAATTGTTATGTATTGACTATGGGAGGAGCAGATGTAGAGATGAAAGGCACATGCCTTCCGGTATTAACTTTGGACTCATTTCCTTAAGTCGTGTAGTTAGGGGACTTAAAACCCTTTAACAAATAACTTGGAGGGAGAAAAGCTTATAAATTGTTCACTCAATGCAAAGAATGACGTTTTTCCTATGATTAACATTAGCCACCTAAACTGCAACGTCTTAAGTGGTTCGATAATAATTTTCTTTCAATAAAAATAAAAAAACATTTTAAGTTAAAGAATGAGAAAAGATTCTCTCTTTATTATGTAACTCAAAATAAATAAAAAATAAAAACATCAACCATCTAAAAGCCATTGGAAAATAATTTCCTCACTAATGTAGTCTAGCAATTCTCACGCCCATGGATTGTAGGGTCTGTTTTTGGGAGGTTTTTGATTTTTATGATAGGATGAGATTCATGTTTGATACATTCCAACCAAACTATATATAGCACAGTAAGGATACATTTCTAGAACACAACTTTGAACCAAAGAAACAAGTGATAATCAAAATACAGGATGCAAATGCAATATTACTGGAAAAATATACAGTATAAACCAATGCCAGTCATTTGTGGGAGAAGTCAGGTACACTGACCATCAACTTTAAAAGGACCTCTTCGCTTTACCCGTTTCTTCATCATCTCAGCCCATCTTGCAAAGACATTGGAGACTTCAAACTTTCCAGAGAACTTCATCTTTTGAGCTAATTCCTCAAGTATGTCGGCTTTCCCAGCTCGAGCAAAATCAGCAACAAACTTGTTGTAGTCAAGCTGCGGAGCTTTCATTCCTTTCTCGAGCATTTCCTCTAAATATTTACAAGCATCTCCTGATCTCCCTAGACGGATCAACCCTCCTATGAAAACAGTGTAGGAATTGTCATCAGGGCAAATGCCCTTTTTACTCATCTCTTCCCAAATTGCATAGCCCATCTCATAGTTTCTGTCCTGGAAGAAAGATTTCATCATCATGTTAAAAGTGTGAACTGTTGGTTGAATTCCGCTGTGAATCATCTTCTTGTACACCCTCGCTGCATCATCTGGCATCCGCTGATTTGCCAACAACTTAATGAGGGCATTATAGGTGCACCCATCAGGTGGGCAACCCTTTTCTTTCATCTCTTTCAATGATGCATAGACCATATCCATCCTTTTCTGATTCCCAAACCCTGTGATTAAACAAGTGTAGACCGCATTATCTGGTTGGCATCCAGCACCCAGCATCTCATCAAAATACTCAACTGCATCGTTCATCTTTGACTGCTTGCAAAAATCCCGAATCATAATTGTATAACTCTGGACAGTAGGCAAAGGCCCCTTTGACTTCATAACAGTAAACAACTTTATTGCCTCAGATCTCTTCTTAGTCTTCAACAGCCCTTCAAGCATGATATTATGTGCAACAATATCGGGCTTAATTCCCACATCAATCATCTCATTCCACAGTCTCCCTGCTTCAACCAAATTCTTTACCTTGCACCAACCATTAATCAATACAGTATAAGTACCTAAATTTGGCGTAAATCTCCCTTTCAACTTATCAAAAAGTGCTTGTGCTTCTTTCCCTAGCTTAGCCTTCCCAAGACTGTCAAGCAAGAAGTTAATGGTCTCAGCACCCACAGTATATTTATACTTCTTCATCAACTCAAAAATTGCAACAGCTTTCTTCCTCTCCTTTGCGGCTGCAAATGCTTTAATAGCAATCACAAATGTTTCCTTTGTCAAAAGCCCCTTTGTGCCCATTTCTTCAAGCATCGCCACCATACTCTCAAATTGTCTGGTCCTTGCTAAAACACCCATCATGGCATTATAAGTCCTTGAATCATGAGCAAACCCTGGCTTCTGTCCTGCCCAACAGAAGAACCTAACTGCCGGTTTCCTAGCATGTTTGAATCGTTCCAATACATCTATAACCAGATCATGTGATAGAGCAATATCACATTCATCTAAAACTGCCTCCATATTCCGATCCAGTGTAAACAATTCATCAATCACCTTGCATACCCTCTCAACTTCGTTTGGATCCGCACCTGACTCAACACTACCTACTACATTTTCCTCACCATCATTAACATCATCAGATTCATTACCATTTTCGGAATCAGACTCCATATCACAATCAGTACCACTACAAAAGCCCCTAAAACTCAAATTCCAGACATTCCCTTGTAAGCTATGATTGGGCAGTAAAGAAATTCTCGAATATGGAAGAATCACTGGCATTTTTTCTTGTAGATTAGAGACCCCAGAGGGGTGTGGCAAAAAACATGGAACTTGACAGCTAGAATTATGGAAACTATAATAACCACAAGAATGAAGCAAACGAGACAAGGGCACAGACCTACCACACAGAAAGAATTCTTGCTCTCCTTCACTTCCTCTCTCTCGTAGTCGCCGTCCTTGATCCAGAGAGAATAGCTCCGTGGTAGTGTAGAGTCTGCCATGGCACAAACTCGAACAAAGACGAGACTCCTTGTATTGCTGAACCAGAATCGAGGAATTCGCAAGCTTTTTCAGAGAAAGAGACATTTATCCGCCATTAAAACGGAAAACTGAAAATGGGTGCTTCTGTAAAACTGGGAGAAGAGAGATCGGAGAAGACAGTGGCGACGGCGGCAGAGCTAAGTAACAACTGGTGTAAGGTGGAACCGACGGTTGTTGTTGGATGGGTACCGTTGTTCCGAAGATCAGATTCCACCTTTCATAAAACCAACCTTGGGCTCGGAATCGGAACGCCATCAAGCCCTGATTTTTTGGGCCTCAAGCCCAATCCCATTTAGTCAGTATACGAGGAAGATGAACTGCGGCTGCGCAGCCAATTTTCCCGCCAAAGATTTACCCTAGCCGCAGAAATTCCCGCCATCTTTGGTACTATAGACTCCGGTCGGTGAACGACGCCGCCGTTCTCCTTATTCATCGAAACGCCTTCGAGAAGACGATCGGGTTCTGCTTTTGAGTTAATCTCCATTTCGATAGATCGTTGGGAGAATGGCGCCGTCACGTCGCAACATCAGCGGCAGATCGCCGCTTGTTAATCAAAATCGGCAGATTACTTCTTTCTTCTCTAAGACTGCCTCTGCATCCCATTCTGCTTCTCCTTCCCCTGCCATCTCCATACAAAACCCTAAACCTAAACTAAGTATGAGTCCACGCTCCAGTCCGACTCCGACCACGCGGTCGCCAATCCAATCCAAGCTGAAGAAGCCCCTCCTAGTCATCGGCCAAAGGGCCTCCACGCCGACTCCTAAATCCTACGGGGAGGAGGTTCTGGAAAGGAGGATTGAGGTTTACAGGCCGTTGGAAAAGGCCTGGTACAAGGGTGTTGTGAAATCTTTTGACAAGGAGTCCGGGAAGCATTTGGTTCACTATGATGATGCTGAGGAGGAATCATTGGATTTGGAGAAGGAGAGAATTGAGTGGGTCCATGAAGAGGTTCGAGTCTTCAAGAGGTTGCGGCGCGGGGTTTCTTCTGCTTTCAAAAGGGTGGTGATTGAGGATGACGATGAATTGGAGAATGTGGAGGACAAGAGTAATCATCATAGCGATGAAGATTGGGGGAAGAAAAATAAAAATGTGGAGGAAGTTAGTGATGATACTGAAGAGGAAGATACTGATTTGAGGATACAGAAGAGGAGGAAATAGAAATGTCAGAAGGCAATTTGGACACTGGTAGTAAGACTAGTGGAGATGTGACTAAGGCAGAGTAAGGCAAGGCTTAAGGTTTCTACCATGGAGCCTGTGAATGTTACTGGAAGTAAGTGATGGTGATTGATTTTATGTATGTTTTAGGGCTTTCTATAATTTGTAATTCCTCCTTTAAGTTGTGTATATTTTGAGGAAGAAAAAAAAGTGAAATGTATGGTTTGGATTTTGTACCAAATTTGTTTTCTTACTGCTATGGATGATGGGTGTGGTCTCTCCTGGAAAATTAGGGGACTTCCGGAGACCATATTTTCTTGCAATTTCTTTCTTTCTGTCTTTTTTCCCATCTTTCTGCTCTACTGGTATGGATTAAATAAGATTAATTCCATTTTCATTTTTTTTTTCTCCCAGTGATTCAAAATTTAATGTATCCGAGCAGTGGCAAAAATTCTGGAATCAATATATAGTACTGATGGGTGCTCGTTCTTTGGATGCTTTACTGTAGCTGAGAAGGCATCTACTAGTTTTAATGACTCTTTAATTGGTGATGTGTCAGAGAGGTTTAGGCCGACCATAAGTTATTGTTTCTTTTTATATATTAAACATGCTCTCTTTGGCAGTTGGTTTCATTAATGG
>BPVZ01000142.1:144708-155499 GCA_020521535.1 Rubroshorea leprosula | reverse complement strand
AACTTGATTATATTGGAAACATTGATTTTTTAGCTGAAGTATGCGTGTCCCTTTTTATAAGATGGAAAATTGCTGCTTCATTTTGAGGCATTTTGTTATTCCTAACTTAGATGGGTATATGCTGTATTCTATGCCAAATTTTAGGTCTTTTAACAGAGAACATCAGGATTCAAAAAGAAGATATCTTGGCCGATTTCTTAAAGAGCTTAACAGGTGGCCATCCAGGTAAACAGCTTCTAAATATTGATTGCCTCGAATTAGTTTAGACCTTGACTTCTAACTATCTAGTAGCATTCTGTTACCGTGCAGAGACAATGGTGGGAGTGCAAGTCAAAGCATGTAGACAAAGTTTAATTTTTCAAGGTATTGAAGACTACCATCTAATTTGCCATTCTTATTAGTAAAATTGTTTAACATTTCAGTTTTGTTGGAGCAGATTGGCTAATTTTATGAACTATTTGAAATGGATGCACATATTGGAGCAAAAGAACTGGATTTGCAATACATGAATGTACTAGTTGATCTGATTCTTTTAATTGCTAAGTGCTAGCTGCAACATGTTGAGTTTCTATGTTGGTCCTTGTTTTTCCGTTGAATTATTATATCGGATATTTTTTCTTTAGTATTTCTTGTTGATGTTTAGGATAGAAAAAATGAAGGAGAAGCAATTCTGTTATAATTTTCCACTGCTATTCTTTTTGCCTGTTAAAAGAGAGATTTATTGCAAATTCATCCATGCTATTTATTTCCATTTCCACCTTCAAATTAGTACTTGATGTCAGCTCACATTTTCAGGGGGAGCAAACTCATTGTGGATTTCCAGAGAGGAACTTCTCTGTGAAGAACACTTTAAAATATGCTCCCTTTGATCAATTGGACTTTGCACGTTCTGCAACTTACTGTCAAAAGAAATTGATCAATCTACTTGTATTTTTCCAGATTGAGGATGACTCTGAGTGCAGTGCATTCTTTTGTCTACTAGCTGAGCTAAGGCCAGTAGAAATTACAAACCCACTAAAACTTTCAGTAGCCAGTACTGAAACTGAGAGGAAATTGCTGAGGCATACAGGAAATCCCTTTATCAATTAGTTGGTTCCATTTGTGGAATTCTGGGATGCAGAGATTATGTGAAGTCAAAACCATCTATAGGAACATTGCTGAGGGATCAGCTTCTGAACTTGTGAATGATATGGGTTCTGATATTTTTGGGGAGAGAAGATAGATCAGGCTTCCTGAATGTACAATACCTCATGAAGGAGTTGATATGGAGTATGATGCTGCCTGAAGCAACAGCAGGAGTTGCTTCCAAATTCATTAGTAAGAATTTTGTCCAAATGCTTTGGTGTTTCAGTCCTTTAGTGCGTCCTAGCTTATTTCTAGTAAAGATTAACTAGCTGCTTTGTTGTGTAATTTGTTACAGATCACTTACATAACAGTTGGAAGCAAAGCATGGCTACTAGAAGTGCCAGAAAGCTTGCCAGAAAGCCAAAAAGGTAATATCACCATTGAATCCATGCTTTTCATTGTGTCACTTCCTTTGTGAATAATTTAAGATATTTGAACTAATCAAATACAGATATGTTGAACATATTAGCAATAGTCACTGGTAGTCTAATACAGTTAGACCATGCATTACTGTTGGTTATTGCCTTATACTTCTACTACGCGTCAACTATATGTGTGAGCAGATAGCATGCTTCCTGTTATTAGCATTCTAAGTCATTTGTTTTGTACCTTGTAAGAATTGCAGTGAAAACGACTAAAATTGCATGCAAGTGATATCATTTATAAGTGCAGGCTAATTCTCATTCAGCAGAAGAGAAATTGCTTTGTCCATTTTTTGGAACACAAAATTTTTCCTGTTCATTGTACTTGTCTTTGATCATTTCTTTTAACTTAGCAGTGATGGTTGATGCTTTCCTCAGCAACTTGGAATTCACTGGTGCCATTGGATGTTCTCTTCCCAATTTTGTCCTTCCTGAATTACATACATGATAATTTTTGCTTATCCCATTTTCTTGTTTCACTAACTCTATTAATGGCAAAGAATCGGTTCTTGAACATTTTGTTCACAGGTTTTGAACTGTGGATGTATGTTTTCAACTCATTATCACCATTTAGCTAGAGTTTAGAAAAATCCCAGGGAAACGTGCCTACTGCCAAATGGTACTGTTTTTGAAGTTGCTGCATATATTATCCTGGTGATATTATATTGCATATGGCATAATGGCTCTTGGTTTAGGAAATATCATACATTAGACAGGGTTTCCAAATTTCTTCCCCAAGTTTAATTTGACTTTTTATTTTTCTTCCCTATGTCATATGGAATGCCAAGTCAGGAATGAAGTTAGAGGAATGAAAAGGTCAAATTTCCCTAAGTGCCTGCCCCAAAAGCTACAGCATCAATGTTGCACGACTAGTTGGCATGGTTCTTTGCTGTTACATTACAAACTGACTGCCCATTAACTATGGTGCCCACAGCTCTTCTTCAAGGTAAAACTTGGAAAAATGTTCTTCACAAAATAATGGAAATTCTTAGAAGTAAATCTTTTGCAAATAAATTTCACATAGATGCTGTTGGCCCAAAATTTGCATGCATCTTATCAGGAACTTGAATGCGTCTGGCAAATAATTGATTTTGTATATGAAGAACCTGTCACGTGTTTTCCATGATAAACTTAAATATGTACTGGTTAAATTGTTTCAGGAATATGACTCTGTACTTGACTGCTTCGCCTAAGTTGCGTATGGAACACAGAAAGAGTTCTGAAAACAACTTCCAATAGAAACTTGTGCTAAAGAGATGGCGGTTCTCATTCAAGAGTTTGACTAATATCACAGCAAACTTTGAGTTCATTCAACTCTATTAAAGGCGTCAATATCAAGCCTTAGTCAGATCTTCAGCATAAAGCAAGACTACTTCTGCAGCAACACTGATGTACAAGAGGAACATATATATGATTTCATTGGGTACATAGAGGACTTCTATGCAGTGCTGGAGCATTCCACTTGAAGCAATTGATCAGGAATGGAACATTAGTAAATCACTGTCATCAAATTCCCAAAATTTCCTTAAATTGTAGCCTTTTTGTGTTTTCTAATTATTAGAAATTAGTTTCAACCCAGAAAGTGAAGGGTTGTTGGCCATACTGAAATTTTGAAATTTCAAGTAATCATCAAAACTGGGTTTGAAAGAAAATGCGCATTGGTTAAGAACTTAGGATTGCAGTGGTTAGTAAGGTCGTTAGCCTACCGAGTACCCTTCATTTTGAATCAAATAATCTTTCATCTTTCTACTTAATTGAAGACAATATACACAAGTTTTCTATTCATGCCCCAAGATTAGAGAATTTTGGGGAAGAAAAACATCAATGAATGCTGAACACATGAAAAATCGGCAAAAGCTACATCTACAACAAATTTTCCTGGAAAATGCAATTAGGACTACACCTCTGTATTTCGTGGTTGTTCGATATCTTCATCGTCTTCATCTTCAGAATTTGATGTGTCATTATCAGAATCCTAACATCCAAAGCAAAGAATGAGTTCTATTGCCTCAAATTCAAGTTGTGCCAAGAAATTAGGTTTCTATTAAATGGGAATAGAAAAGCAACTAACATGATATAATGGCGGTCGCCTAACACTGTTTTGAAGGGCTGTAATTATCTTCATAATCACCAACATTGGTAGTAAAATTCCAGTAATTCTAAAGGCAAGGACCTGTAAAACACCCCAAAATAATGTAATTAGTAAAATCAAAAGGGAAAAAATATATATATATATATATTGATATGGTAACAAGTTCAACATCAAGAGAACCATCTCTTACCGTAAGAAGTGTAAATGGGTATGCCTCTGTCTCACCAGAAAGCGTAGCAAAGATATGTTTCACAAGCAAAATGGCGGTCAACTGCCCAATTCATCATCATTAAAATGTTTAGTAACTAGTAAATGGCAGTATATTTGAATTAAAATAATTTGTTTTTTGATAAAACATTGCTTTGGGTTCAGTTAAAGACAAAACATCAATGCCAAAACTAGAGAATTCACGATCAATCAACTAATCTAATAATTAATTAAACATCAAACAAACTGTTATTGGTCGGTGGGTGATTTTCAGAGTTCGCTTTCAAGTTCTGTTGTAACAAATTCTAACTGATTTCAGGTTATTGATTGATCCACACCCTATACTAAAACAAAGCCTTACAGATTTTAAATAATACAACTCCAGGTGGTATCCACTCTCCACTTTACCTAAGAAATGGTCAACCAAAGTTTTAAATTATCAAATTAAGCAAACACATTCTCTGATTTACTTCCCTTACCAGACAATTATCACATTAAACTAATTTTGATCATAAAAATTAAGCAAAGTGGGAAAATGGGGATAATGGAACATACAGTTAAGGCCAGGGAGCGGCAGCAAGAGGCGCCTCTGTCTACAGAAGTGCATTGAGAAAATTGGTTTCCTTCTGCATCCAATTCTTCAACTATGGCCACCAATCTCTGCCTCTCTAGCTCCAATTCGCTTCTCGGAACTTGGAGGCTATCCCTGTCATCATCATTGCGCATGCTTATTAGTACATTACACAATTCTTAGGTGGTGGAAAACTTTTTCTGCCCTTCTCTGTTAATAATTTACCTGATGGTCACTGCTGCTTCAATCAACTGAGATTTTTTTGAAGGTGCCGTGTACCCAGGTCCATACTCCTGTATAATGTACAGGGGAGGATAAAGAGTTAAGAAAAAGAGACATCTGTAGATACCCAAAATTCGAAACAGGAAACCATAAAACAGGAAACCGATTGGGATAATAGCGACAAAATCAGCTATAATTTTTTATATCAAAATTCTAAAATAGGAAGAAACCGAGATAAGAAAAGTAGTTTTTCTCTGTTTTCTCCTTAAAAAAAAAAAATCTGATTCTAATTATTAGAAACTTGAATTTCAAACCTGGAGACAGATTTCACAAGTTGTGTTTCCCTTCTCGTTACACCATCTCTGTATACAATCTCTGTGCGCAAACTGAAAACAGGGAAAAAGAAAACAGAATAAAAACAAAAACCCAGAAAAAATTTCTCAGAACCAGAATCAGAAATCGAAGAACACGCCGTATAAGAGAATACGATATCTTCTCTCTTACCTTGACGGTACCGGAGCAAGCGCAGGGAGCTTCCAAGCTCTTGCAGCTTTCAAACTCTGCTTCGTGGCAAATTCTACAGTACGAAGCTGCAGAATTCACAGGAAAATCATCGGCGAACAACATAACGTCTCCCATCTTTCCCTTCAAATCTTGCTTTCTCCTTTTTTTTCTTTTTTCCTCTCTGATTCTGTTCTTGAATTTGAAATATGCTTTGTTTAATGTTTAAAAATTCCTTTCTCCCCTGTGCTGGCGTCCGTCTCTGCCCTCTCTCCCTGGAAACCGAACTTTTAATACAGGAATGGGGACTTGAAGTTCCAGAACTGCCCCTGTCCTTTTCTTTAATGGGAAAAAGATGAAGAAAATTTTTATTTTTGGTTTTCATTTTACGCTTTCCCTGAGGTGGAGCCAGTGGGGGCTTGACTTCTTCGCACACGCTTTAGAGAAAGCTGTAAGTTGAAGTCTTGGATGGTTGACCTGATTACATAATTTTATTAGAAAATTATTTTATCAAATAAATTGTATATAGTTTATTTTATAAAATTATTTAAATATTTTTAAATTTTATTTTATATTATATTTTAAAAATATTTAAATAATTTTATAAGATAAATTATATATAATTTACCTTATAAAATAATATTATATAATTTTATTAAAAGAATTATATCGTAAAGTATTAATCATCGAAATAAATTAAACTATAAAACAATAATAATTGGATGAAAGATTTTTTTTTAAAAAAAGTATCATGAGTTTAAACCCAACCCAAAAGACGAGAATTGCACTAAATAAGATGATAAGAGTTATTCAATCCAATAGATCAAGTATAATTGGATGAAAGATTTTAATTATTAATATTTTATAATTTGATATAATTAAAATGATAAACACACCAAACTTTATTTTATTTTATAAAATAATTATAAAAGAAGATTCGAGTTTAAAACGTTTTGTGCTTAGTCAAATTTTTTAACTAATACTCTCGGGTTCACGTTCTGAACTCCAACATACGTAAATATTACCCCAATTGTATCTTATAAGATTCATTGTTTATGGGTAAACCAAGGCTACATTGTAATTAAATGCAACTAATTATAATCAAGATGATAATTAAATCTTGAAGAAAATATTGAACCACATGTGTTCAGACAGACATTACATATATAGGATTTAGTATAAAATGATGATAAATAATATCATAAATATAAGTCTAAATGATAATTAAACTGAAAAAAAAAAAAAAAATCTTGAGCCACGCATGTACACGATAACACGAGACTAAAGAAATAGTGTTGGTGTTAATATTATAAGATTCTAGACACGCTTCCATTTGTACAAGTGTAACTTTAATTATCAATAGTTAAATTTTCAAATCATTAATTAAAATATCTTATAAAGAATATATTAGTGATTAAGAATTTAATTTTTATATTAAATATTTTAAATTTAAATCTCAAGATAGATGAAGAAAGTTTTAGAAAAAGAATGATCATCTTTTATTATATGATTTATTATTTGATATAAAAAAAAACGATGATTGAAATGATAATAGTATATTTAGTAGTGATATCTCAAATTATATATATATATATATATATATTGAACAATTTGACATGGGATTGAACCCGTTCAAGAGGAAAGGGTGCATTTATTCAATGTGACTACTGTTATTAGTTCACAAGGGTCAGGTGCGATATTTCAAATTATATATTGAATTTAAACGTATATAAAGACCAATAATTTAATTAAAATTTTCATGTATTTAAATAAATTCGAGTTTGTCATAATTACTCTGAAATAATATTATTTGTCTATTGATGTGTATATAATTATAAGAGATCTTGAAACTTTTTTTTTTTTTTTTGATCTTGAGATCTTGAACCTTAAAAAATGATTGAGTTCTATGGATGAGAAGCAAGTTACTTGGGTATGTGGCAAAATTGTGGTTTGTCATCTCCTTAATTTTATTCAATTTTTTGGTCATTTTTATTTTCATTGTTGTTATCACATCAAGAAACACAGTTTCCCAGTTTCTCGGGAGCCAATGCAATATTAAGTAATTTTGAGTTTTATAAGATGAAAGAGATTCCAAACAATCATTGCCTTACTATTAATGATCTATTAATTTGAGTAAAAAAAATTTAATTTTATTTATATATATTTTAAATTTAAATCTTGTGAATAAATAAATAAATATTAAAAGATTTTTTTTTAATAAAATTTGACATGTTTCAATTATGAATTAATCATAATTTAATATAATTTTTGCATAATAAGGGTGTAATAAGGAAAAAAAAAGGAAAAGAAAAAGAAAAACATGCCCTTATGTTCGCAGAATTATATATGTTAAACATTGACCCTGACAAATAAAACTGCAAAAACATGGCTTTATTCCACACCCGTTTTTTTTTTAAGATGAAAAGAACCAAACAAAGCATGCATTTTGTGCTTACTGAATTCTGCTAAATAACAGGGACCCTCACAATTTAAAGTTTAAACTTCAAAAAAGCATGGGATCATTATCACATCATCCTTCCTTTTGTTCATTAGTTTCTCCGAGAAAGCGAGTTTTCACATTTTAGTTCAAAATAACAACAAAAAGAAAGAAAAAAAAAAGGCTGTTAGTTTGGATGTCCCCATATATACATTCAAATTCAAAAACCCCACATTTAGGACCTGTGTAGTTGAGCGAACTTTTCCCCCAAGCTTTCCTTCTCTTTTTAAGGTTGTTTATATATTTTTATATGTTAATATTATAATAGAATTAATGTACAATAAAATTAATAAAGATAAGAATGATATTTTTAATTTTTATTTTTTTGACCCAATTTCAATCAATAAATTTTTTTCTCACATTTCTATTAAAAAAAGTTTCCTCCAACTTCCTATGTAAATTCACCTGATCATTTTTCTATTAATTTTTTATATTAATTTTTTACTAAATACAAAAAATTAATAACCCAATAAAATTTTAATAAAACTTCTTATCAACTTTTTATATAACTTTTTATCAAATCTCCACATAATATTTCCCTAACCATCTTTTCAATAATTTTTTTTTTCAATAAACTTGGTTTTTAACCAAAGAACCTCTTAATTACTTTCAAGAACAGTGATTACCTAAATTAAAATTATTTTTACAAATTTTTTTTTTGGTACATAAAGGAGGGTTATTTTTACAAATTTAGATTGAAAGAAACTTCTCTCATTTCTTAAATACTGTTTATATGCTTTTGCAATTATCTTTTAATTTTAAATTTTTACTTTTTGTATAGTATTAATCTAATTAAAAGAAAATTCATAATTTTATAATTTAAATTATATCAAATTACAAAATCAAAATTATTAAATAAAAAACAACCTACGATCCTTTCCTAGGTAGCTTTGTGTGGTGTATGGTGTGTGGTATCCCATTAAGTGGGAACAATAGAAAAACATTTCCCTCAAAAGAATGTCCTTCATGCCAATATTTATTTTATGTAGAAAGATAGTAGGCTATTTCTTCATCTTTTCTTACTCTAAGGAAAGTAGGGGCAGGGATGTAATTTCATATTTGAAAATTATTGTATTAAGCATTATTAATGAAGGATAGCGTCTCTTCTATGGTCCGTCTGTATGGGATTGAAATCTCTGCTATCCCGGTTTGAATTGAGAACGTCGGATCGGTAATCAACGGCTCTTAAGCAAACAGAAATTTAAAATTAAGGGCCCCATCCTAGCAACGCCTAAAGGAAATTCAAAAAACGCGGCCTCACCGAAAAACATGAGACGCTCCGATTCGATGGGCCCCTTTTTCTGACGCTTGATGGTGTCCCTTCCTCTCATCCAATATTTTCCAGAGCAGTACTAAGGGCACTCGCCTCTTGCACTCTCCGGCCAGCACTTTCACTCTTATTGGACCACGTTATTTTCGTTGGTAAGAGATTGCGGTTTAAAGCCTAAACATGCTTACGTGGCCCAATGAAAGGGAAAGTGTGGCCGGAGAGTGCAAGAGGAGAGTGCCCCTGGCACTTCTCTATTATCCTTTTTGAACTCTAAATACCGTTTGGGGGTATTATTATTATTATTATTTAATGAAAATTTTAAAATTTTTGACATTTTAACTATCTAACCGGATTAAGTTTTGTTTATAAATTTAAATATTAAATTACTTCATTTATTTTAAAATAATGAATATTTTTTAATTTTATTTTTAAATTAAAAATTTAAAGATAATTTTTATTTTTTTATCTATTTTATCTTTAAAAAATAAATAATTATTTTAATTGAAAAATAAATAACTAAAGTTAAAAAATAATTTTAAGGTTAAAGTAAAAATTTTTTTTGTCTCTCTTAAAAATTTAAAAAATAATTATTATTCTAAAACAAATTCTAAATTAAAAAAATGTATATTATTCTAAAATAGAGAGAGTATTTATCTTGCAAAATTTTACTTTATCAAATTAGAAGAGTATTTTATTAGTTTAACAACCTTATAAATTTCATTCACCCAAAAAAACAAACCTCTTAAATTTTTAAGGGTATTAGGTATGATCTAAAAATGGCATTGTTTTGAATGCTCAAATCAAAGTGTTTTCTCAAAATTTTTTTAATGAAAGCACTAATTTTAATATAAAGTTATAGTATTGAAGATGACATTATATAAATTATTAAACAAAATTTAGGATTAAAAATAAATAAATATTTTTTTCAATCATTAAAAGAGTGCTATTAATCTCAGCTCGTAAACTTTTTAAAAATTTAAAGAGTGTTTACTAACCTTAACTGTTAATTTTTTTTTAAATTTTATTATGTATAATTTAAAGGACAGTATTTTAGATGTTTCTATAGTTTGTGCAAAAGTTTGAATACTTGAAAAAAATACTTAAGTTTATAATTTGTACTCAAATAGATTGCCGAAAAAATAGTTGGTAAGTCATAAATCAAATTTTATTAAATTAATTATTCTTATTAATTTTTTAAAATAATTTATTAAAGAATGGGTTCGAAACCCACCCATATAAAAAGAGAAATACACCTCAAATAAACAAGATGCCAATTAATTCGAAAGCCAGGTGCATTCTTATTATTTTTCTTGATAATCGATATTTAACATTGTTTCATAGCTGACATTTTATGCTTATCTTTTCTTTGATCTTATCCTCTTCATTTTCCTTTTCACAAAATTTCTCCTTTTTTTATTATTTATTTATAAATTATTTATAAGTCTACATTTGGAATTTGGAATCTTCCGATATTGCGTGGTGAAGAATAATTGGAGAGCCAACAATTGGCAATTTGGGACTGAATTGAAAGCTTTAAGTTAGTGGTCGGTCCGGTGGGGACAGCAATATCGATCTGGCAGGATCAATTTGGCGGATCACAGCCGTCAACACGGTGAGACTGAGGCGGCCAGTGCAGTACACATGTAAGACAGCAAATCGGAGCTGGAAACGTAGTTTAGCCGGCGGAGCCGGGGAGCGGAAGAGAAGAGACCAACTTAACTTAACTTAACTTAAACCAACTTGGCACGTGTTTTTCTTCATTAATCTCAATTTTCAAATGATTGATCAAAAGGAGCTCCATGGCGCTTTATAGGATGCGTGTGGCGTCGTAACTAAGACTTAAGAGTTTTTTTTTATGTAATTGTATAATATTTTTAGATATAT
>BPVZ01000142.1:106250-123682 GCA_020521535.1 Rubroshorea leprosula | reverse complement strand
TTTTTTTGTATTTTTGGAACAAGTTGTTGCATGGTTATTTTTCTAATCATTTTGCATAGAGCTAGTCATTATCTATTACCGGTGAAGAAAAACCAGAAAAGAAAAGAGTTTTGGAATACTGTATGTATTGAATTTTGGTTAATTTTGTACAAGCATATATCAGTATATATATATATAGGAATATGTTTAGATCCTAAATGTATGCCATAAATCATGGACAGGAACGTTGCTTAATTTCTCCTTAAACCGAGCTTTATGATTGATAGCTATAGACTCTTTTTCTTGCTGATATCTCTTGTTTCCTTTTCCTTGCTGGTATCTTTTGTTTCCTTCTTTACTTGTTTTGATTCACTCTTCATACTCCCCCTCAAACTGGTGTGGGGTGATTCAACCAAACCCAGTTTGAATTTCAATACCTTAAATTGCGCCTATGGAAGTGGTTTGGTCAGTAGGTCTGCCACTTGATCATTGTTAGGGATGTACTTGGTAATTAGTGTCCCGAGTGCTACTTTTTCTCAAACAAAATGATAATCTAACTCTATATGCTTTGTCTTGGCATGAAAGACGTGATTAATTGACATGTGAAGAAAGCTAATATTATTAAAGAAAATTTGAGGAGAAAAAGGCAGAGCAATTCTAATGTCACGAAGTAGATAAGTGATAAAAACAACTTTAGTAGTAGTAGATGCCAGAGCACGATATTTAGCTTTGGCTGTTGAGCGGGCTATGGTAGGTTGTTTCTTTGAAGACCATGATATGCAATTTGCACCAAGAAAAACACAAAATCTAGTAGTGCTTCTTCTTGTAGTTGGACATCCTACCCAATCTACGTCACAAAACCCTATTAAGGAAAAAGTGCTTTGAGAGTAGAATCATAGGCCATGATGCATAGTCCCTTTGACATATCTTAATATACGTTTGACTTGACGCAAATTAGCAAAAGTAGGCTATTGCATAAATTGACATGCTCGATTAATAGCATGACAAATATCAATTCAAGTAATTGTTAAGTATTGTAGAGAGCCAACAAGTTTCTTATATTCTTGTGCATCGACAAGGTCACTGTCCCTTGGCGTGGTAGTGTCTTTTAGAGCCATTGGAGTAGCAATGGATGTTGCTTCAAGCATGGAGGCTCAAGTAAGAATGTCTTTTGCATATTTAGTCTGTGATAAAAATGTGCCTCTTGAGAACTTAGTAACCTCAATGCCTAGAAAATAACTAAGTGAACTGAGATCCTTGAGAGCAAATTGACTGCTGAGATGATCAATTATCGCCTGTAGCAAGGACATTGAACTTGCACTTAGGACTATGTCATCAACATATAATAAGAGTAAGGTAGTGTCGTGACCAATATGGAGTATGAATAAGGAGGAATCTACTCTACTACAATAGAACCCCATTCTTAAGAGCTGTAATGTAAAAGTATCAAACCATGCTCTCGGAGCCTACCTCAAACCATAGATAGACTTATTAAGCTCACACACATATTCTGGGTGTGTCAAATCTTCAAAAACTGGTGGTTGGGTCATGTATACCTCTTCTTTGAGTGTCCTATGCAGGAAGGCATTTTTGACATCTAGTTGTTTGAGTGGCCATGACAAGGTAGTGGCAATAGCAATGACTAACCGAAGGGTGGTTGGCTTAAGAACAGGGTTGACAGTTTCTTCAAAGTCCACACTAGGTATTTAAGAATATCCTCTAGCTACCAGTTGTGCCTTGAACCTTTCCACACTTCCATTAGGATTTAGTTTTGTTTTGAACTCCCACTTAAAGCCTACAATGTTTGTTTGCACTGAAGGTGCTGAGACTAGTGTCCATGTATTGTTCTTGTGAAGTGTAGCCAACTTTTCCTTCATATCATTAACCCAGTGTGGAAGTTGTAGTGCTTTCCTAATTGATTTGGGCTCTTTAATGTCTAGGCTTGCAGCATTAGACGATGGGTTAGTTGTAGTCATATGATTTATAATTTTTGAGAAATTAGTTTGAACATGTCCTGTATGCTTCCATGATTTTGTTCTTTTTGTCATTGAGTGAATTGATGTTGAAGTGGCATTATGGGGTGGTGAAGGTACCCTTCCAAGACTCAAATTCAATGCTAGAGAAGTACTCAATGTTTTTGAAGCCAATGAGTCTACCACTTCGTTTTCCTGAATGTTTATCCTAGATTGAGAGGAAGTTAAGAGGAGAGTCATGTTCTGCTTGGTCATGGCTATCTCGTGAGTCATGACCAACGCTTGCTGAGCATTCAAGTTCCACTTGCCTTGGATCCTTTTTTTCCTCAACGGTAAGGTCTGCTTTGTGTTCTTCTTCTGTACTTATATCAATAACCTTGGATTTTGGAACAAACATAAAATTGGATTTATCCACGGATGTTTCATCTAGCTTGCTTGAAGGTTGTAAATTTGAGGAAGTATGTAGCCATTCATTTGCATCTAGATATTTGCAAAGCTCACCACCTGTACTAATTTCACTTAATGTTTTGGTTAGATTAGTATACAAAAGTAAGTTTTCATCAAAGATAACGTGTCTAGATATGTATATACGTTGAGTAGAAGGATGCAAACACTTATACCCCTTATGAATTAGACTATAGCCTAAAAAGACACAAGGTAAAGACCTAGGCTGAAGTTTGTTTGTAGTATAATCTCTAAGATATGGAAAACAGTGACCGCCAAACACTTTTAGCATAGAATAATCAAGGACTTGACCATAAAGAGTATAATAAGAACTCTTGTTTTTCAACACTAGTGTAGGTACTCTATTAATGAGAAAAACTACAGTAGAGAAGCTATCAGTCCAATAATGAGATGGCATATTGGCATGAAGTAACATTGTCAAACCTGTTTTAAATATATTCTTATGTTTCCTCTCGGCTACCCCATTTTGCTTGGGTGTGCCAGGACAAGATACTTGGAGCTTTATGCCACATTCAGCTAGGTGGTTAACAAATGTTTTGCTGGAAAATTCTCCACCATCATCACATTGAAATACCTATATGTTCTTGTTAAACTGAGTTGCTATCATTCTTTGAAATTTTTGAAACAGATTAAAGAAGTCAGATTTCTTATGAAGTGGATAAAACCAATTATACCTACTGTAATCATTTATAACAATTACATAATAAGTAAAATGATTTATAGGCTGGATTGGAGAAGGACCCCATAAGTCACTATGTACTTTTTGAAACAAATATTCAGCTCTTTCATTATTTCTAGTAAAAGGTAGCTTACAACTCTTTCCTATTTGACAACTGAAACATAAATGAGGTGATTTGATCCAGTTTGATACAACAATATTGTTGTTGGCAACTAAGGTTTTTAGGACGTTAGAATTAGGATGTCCTAATCTTTGGTGCCAAATGGAGTTTGAAGCTTTATTTGAGATAACAGCTAAAGCATGTTTTTCTTCCTCTGTTTTTCTTCCTCTTCAAGTGCATAAAGTTGACCTTTCCTAGTTCCTTTGGCCACCATTTCTTGAGTTATTTGGTCCTTAATCACAAAGCCATTATATGAGAATTCAAAGATGTATGAGCTTTCTTCTATACATTTACTAACTGAAATAAGATTTTTCTTAAGGTTAGGTACTACAAGAACATCATTAAGTTTTAATCTTCCAATAGAAGTAGTACCAATATGTGAGATATTAAGCGGAGTGCCATCACCTATAAATACTTTTTGATTTCCATTATAAGTTCTTTTAGAAAGAAGATTACCTGAATCTAAAGTCATATGGTCTGTAGCACCAATGTCCACATAGTAGTTTAGATCTTTGTCATTCATCATAGTGAGACTTGCTAGTGCTTGTGGCAATTCCTCACTTTGGTATGCATGATCAAATCTATACTAGCATTTTAGTGCTGTATGCCCTGCAATGCCACATATTTGACATGAGTATTCATCTTTGTGTATTACCTTTTTCTACTGAACCTTTTGAGAAGAAGTTTGTTAAGGTATTGGATTTGTGTTCACTAGATTGTTCTTGCTATTGCTAGTCCAATTTTGGTTGTAATTCCTAGCTTGATCAAAGCTCCTTCCTTTTGAGTTGAAATTTCTTCCACTATATCCTCTACCTCGTTGTCCTTTTCCTCTTTGAGCTACAAACACCTGAGCATACAGTGGGACCTTGTCTTTGGTTTCCTATTCTCCCACTTGAATGTCTCTTTCATTGTTCAATAATCCGACAGTATATTGACTAAAGGTAGGATAAGGTGCCTTTGATAATGCTGCCAAATTGTAAGGTTGATACCTTGTCCCAACAACTCTAGATAATTGGAACACTTTGCCAAGATCATCTAGAGGCTTGCGAATTGCAACTAAATTGTCATAGATCCCTTTGAATTTTCTTATGAAATCCTCAAGTGATTCATTGTCTCCTTTTTTGATTGCCAATTGCCCTCTGAGGTGCAGTTCTTGTTCTTTCGAAGAGGCAAGATAATGGCCTTCTAGACAATTCCAAATATGAAGAATTGTTTCACACCCAACAACTAGGCTGAATGCCTTTTCACTCATCATCCCAAGCAGCCAACTAGTTAGTAGCCTGTCATTACTCAACCAAACTTCATAGGTTGGGTTTGACTCCTTTTTACCATCTTTGATAATATTGCTAGGTGGAGCCTCTTCTTGAAGATGATATGCATTAGTTGGGCAATCCTAATGAGTGGATAAATTTGTGATTTCCATAATAGGAAATTGGTACTTGACAACTTGACCTAGACCAAGCTTGCCATCTGGTGGAAGCTTTGAATGGTAAGTGTATTCTTGTTTTAGGCTATGGTGTGAACTGATTCTTTGATTTGTAAAGAGAAACAAAGAAACTAATCAAACAAGGCAAAAGTATTCAGATGCAGAATGTGACCTGCTCTGATACCATAAAGAAAAACCAGAAAAGAAAAGAGTTTTGGAATACTGTATGTATTGAATTTTGGTTAATTTTGTTCAAGCATATATCAGTGTATATATATATAGAGGAATATGTCTAGATCCTAAATGTATGCCATAAATCATGGCTAGGAATGTTGCTTAATTTATCCTTAAATTGAGCTTTATGGTTGATAGCTAGACTCCTTTTTCTTGCTGATATCTCCTGTTTCCTTTTCCTTGCTGGTATCTTCTGTTTCCTTCTTTAGTTGTTTTGATTCACTCTTCATAACTTGACCAAAAAATAAAAAAGCCATTAAAAGAAATTTATCTATATCATTAAATGTTATTTAATTTAAATTTAAAATCTTTTATTTTCATTAAAAAAATTAAAATAGTGCTACGTTGTACACTCTTACCAGAAATTAGATAAGCAAAGCTGGAAAACTTTCTGTTACACTAGTTGATTAGTCAATTAGATCATCTAACCCCAACCGCAGATTATAGCAACAATTCCCTTGCAATTTACGCTTGTGACCAAACATTTTAGTGGGAACAATTAGTCCACCAATAATCATCTGCCACATGTAACCTTCCTTAATTAGCACGCACAATGCTTCTAGCTCCAAGAAATGGCAAGCAAATTCACTTATTTCCTTTTTATTAAGTAAATGTTAGAAAAATTCATTTTATTAATAAAATTAATGAAAAAGTGTGTTATAACCCACCTTATAATAAATTGTAATATTAGGACTATTAAAATGGGAAGTCTTAATATTGGGTTCTCTCCTCTTCTATTAAAGGCATAATGTTACAGTCCATCACAAGATTATGTAAAATTAAATCACCCAACTTACATTTCCAATCCCACTACCAAAAGGAATTTTGTTTTTTTTTTTTTTTAAAAAAAAAACAGTTTGCTTAATTTATTCAGGTAAGGAACAAGAAGGACATATAATCATCAAAGCCGTTTCCCTTACACCACAATTTCAATTTTTAAAAGAAACCTCACCTTATAAATATTCTGCATTCTAAAGCCTACTCCTGCATCCTCAACGTATCCATCTTTTTCCATTTTCCCCAAAACGGAATGCCTAGTGCCACCGTGCCCTCATCCCTCATTCACCTCTTCCTTCTTATTTTGGGCACAGCCTTGGCCCGTGATCCATTTGCTTGCGACCCAAGAGATGCCGCAACAGCTGGCTTGTCCTTCTGCCGGACATCATTGTCCATACAAGAGAGGGTGAAGGACTTATTGGAACGGTTGACGATGGAGGAGAAGGTTAGGCTGCTAGTAAACAATGCCGCCGCAGTCCCAAGGCTGGGGATCAAAGGGTATGAGTGGTGGTCAGAGGCACTTCATGGCGTCTCAAATACTGGCCCTGGAGTCAAGTTTGGTGGTGACTTTCCGGGCGCCACTAGCTTCCCTCAAGTCATCACCACCGCTGCATCTTTCAATGCTACATTGTGGGAAGCAATCGGACGGGTAAGATTTATTAAAATTCTTTTTCTCCATTTCATTATTTTAATTAACTTACACCTTTCTAATTAATAATTAGATGGAGTTTTCTTTTTGTCATGGCTTCGCAAAAAAGAAACTTTTTCAACTTTTTTAATATTCTATATATATCACAGTATTTTTTGCCGTGGAAGCTTTGCATTGTGAATTTGAGAATCTATTCTCTTCTTAGAGGTGGGGACGAATTGCCGACCAATGAAAATTTTATGCACGTGGACCAAAATTCCATGCAAGATATTTCCCTAATATTATATATTTTTAGTGGAAATTTTAACTTCTCTCATTTCAATGATGAAAAAGAATGTATACCTTCTATCCCAAATATTTGTCATTTTTTATTAAAATCAGGCTTTGAATAGATATTAAAGGATGGAATAATTAGTAGCTTATCATAGTTCAATTTGTTTAATGATAAAGCACTTAAGATAAAAAGATTAAAGTAGATTTCTTTTTACTTTATCCCTTACTTTAAAATCAAATCAAGTTGAGGTAGGTAAAGCATATGATTTTGGTGGGACGAACCTAGCTAGCAATTATCCACCCACAGCCACACACCCCACTTGCGTCCAGCTCATTTTAATTAGTAGTTATCTATGTGGGGACTAACAAACATCAGAATGCGCACAGGTTGTGTCAGATGAAGCAAGGGCTATGTATAATGGTGGTGCAGGGGGACTCACCTACTGGAGCCCGAATGTGAACATTTTCAGAGACCCTAGGTGGGGTCGAGGCCAAGAGACACCCGGCGAGGACCCGATGGTGGCTGGTGTATATGCAGCAAGCTATGTTAGAGGATTGCAGGGAAATAAAGGTGATCGCCTCAAGGTTGCGGCTTGCTGCAAGCACTTCACCGCCTATGACCTCGATAATTGGAATGGCGTCGATAGGTTCCACTTCAATGCTAAGGTGGGTAATTGGGTTTTTTTTTTTTTTTTTAATTTTTAATTTGTGCAGAGTGTAAATTAAAAATATAATTATTATATTTTTTTATTAATTATTATAAAAAAATAAAAATTAATTTTATTTAAATAATTATTTAATTAAAAAAATTCACATGATATTAATGATAATTTTTATATTTTTTAATAATAATTACAGTTTAATTTGTACTTACAGAAATTAAATAAACCTTTTTTTTTTTTGTCTATCTTAGTGAACGTCGACCCATATACGTATCCAATCATGTTCTCAGAGACCATTAATTTTTTTCATTGATGTACTGGCGGTTTGGGTAGTTAGGCAAGTGAGTTTGGTCATCCAACTTGGAATATTAATTGCACCGCCAATTTCTCCTTTAATCTCTAATCGGCGCTAGCTGTATTCTATATACGTACTTCTTCCATCACACGGTACCTATCTTTTTCAAAATTTCACTCATTAATTTTTTTTTTAATTTAAACTTTTAAAATATAAGTTAATTTTTTTTATTATAGATACGTATAAAAAGTTATAAAAATTAATATTAATATTAATATTAATATTAAATGAATAATTTAATTAGATAATTGATAAGTGAGAAATCATTTTTTATTTTTTAATATAAATATATGATAAAAAAATATATTTATTAAAATTTTAATTTGAGATAATTTAATAAATATTTTTTATTTAAAATTTGTTTCAAAATAATACTCTTTTTTTTTTCATATTTTAAAGATAAAGATTTTTTTCTTTATATTTTAACCTAGTCATTATTTGTTGACTTTAATTATCTATATTATAGTATCATAAAAAAATATCTTTTTTTTTTTGAGATAAAATAGATAAAAATAAACATTCTCACTAAATCTTTAATTTAAAAATAAAATTTAAAAAAATTATTATTCTAAAAGCGGAGGGAATATAAAATTTAGTTACTAGAAAGGATAGGTATTGTAGGATGCTAGGATTATACGTCAAAATTAATGAATTTTGGCGTTATTTTCATTTTAAAAAAATTGATTGGACAAAGTCATAAAGACAAGCTCTTAGGAAAATGATAAAAAGAAAAACCAAAAGGAAAATACTTTTTCCATTTTCCAGATAACTTAGCAAGTGTTCTGAAAATTTTCCATCTTTTGTCACGTGAGCAGGTAACAAAGCAGGACATTGAGGATACCTTCGATGTGCCGTTCAAGATGTGTGTAATGGACGGCAACGTAGCAAGTGTGATGTGTTCTTACAATCAAGTTAATGGTATTCCCACTTGTGCTGATCCTAATCTCCTAAAGAGAACAGTTCGGGGTCAGTGGGGACTAAACGGGTATGATACAAATTCTTTTTGCTATTTTTAAAAATAAATTATTAAGAATACTAGAGGTACATTTAGTTTGTTAATATATGTGTGAATTCACGATTAATTCTTTTAATTGTTTCGTGTTTATGTGACACAGATACATTGTTTCAGATTGTGATTCGGTTGGTGTATATTACGATACCCAACATTACACATCAACCCCAGAGGAAGCAGCAGCAGATGCTATTAAAGCAGGTTGCTAATTAATCATTTGAATTAAATAATTTTAAAAAATAACTAAATAATGTGTGAATTTGTAGAAGTAATATTTTGGGTGGGTTGTTTATTAGGTTTGGACCTAGATTGTGGGCCTTTCTTGGCGGTCCATACTCAAGATGCTGTGAACAAGGGCTTGTTGAGTGAGGCTGAAGTTAGTGGTGCATTGTCTAACACGCTTGCTGTCCAAATGAGACTTGGCATGTATGATGGTGAGCCATCGGCACAGGTATATGGGAACTTGGGTCCAAGAGATGTGTGCACCCCGGCTCACCAAGAACTTGCCCTGGAAGCCGCAAGACAAGGCATTGTTTTGCTCAAAAACCAAAACCCACCTTTGCCCTTATCCCATCTTCGTCACCGCACAGTCGCAGTCATTGGACCTAACTCCAATGTCACTGATACCATGATTGGAAACTATGCTGGTAAATTCTTAAATCCTTATATTCAAAAATGATTTTTATAGTTTAAATTGCACCAAACTACAAAACATAATCTATCATATCATAAGGTTGCTTAATTATAGGGTAGACTCTTCCCTTTTGTGTTTTGCAAGACTAGACTGTTTGTTGTATATCCTTTCTTCTAAATTGGTTATTTATGTTCAGGTGTTCCATGTCGATACACAACTCCTCTCCAAGGAATTGGGAGCTATGCTAGAACAATTTATCAACCTGGCTGTGCTAATGTAGCTTGTTCTGACAACCAGTTGTTTGGTGGGGCAATTAATGCTGCCCACCAAGCAGATGCAACGGTTCTTATAATGGGACTTGACCAATCTATTGAGGCCGAATTCAAAGACAGGAATGGACTACTTCTACCAGGGCGCCAGCAAGATCTTATATCCCAAGTAGCCATGGCCTCCAAGGGTCCGACCATATTGGTCTTGATGTCTGGTGGGCCTCTTGATGTGTCATTTGCTAAAAATGATCCACGGATTTCTGCCATTATCTGGGCAGGGTACCCGGGCCAGGCTGGGGGAGCAGCAATTGCAGATGTATTGTATGGAACAACAAATCCTGAAGGGAAGCTGCCTATGACATGGTACCCACAGGCCTATGTTTCAAATTTGCCAATGACAGAAATGTCAATGCGACCAAGTTCAATTAAAGGTTATCCAGGAAGAACATACCGATTTTACAAAGGTCCGACGGTGTACCCATTTGGGCACGGGTTGAGTTACACCAACTTCGTTACCGCCATTGCTAGTGCACCAACTGTGGTGAAAGTCCCTATTGATGGCTGCCACCATTCCAGCAATTGCACATTTTCTAACAAGGCAATCAAGGTCAACCACGCGAAATGCAAGAAGTTATCACTTGGTCTTCAAGTAAACGTGAAGAATGTTGGGTCCAAGGATGGCACTCACACATTACTAGTCTTTTCCGAGCCCCCTGCTGGCCCTTGGGCTCCTCACAAGCAATTGGTTGCATTTGAGAAAGTACATGTTCCAGTTGGGGCACAGCAGAGAGTCGGAGTCAGTATCCATGTGTGCAAGTTCTTAAGCATTGCGGATGTAGCAGGAGTTCGAAGAATTCCTTTGGGTGAACACAATCTTCGCATTGGTGATGTTATGCACACCGTTTCGCTTCAAGCCACAGCTCATGGGTAATAAAATCTCGATTTTTTTGCGAGATGGCAAATCAAAGCCATGCTACTCAAATATTCTTACTTCAAGTTTGTAAAAAACTTGATCATAGTCAACAAAAAGTAAAGAAAAAATAAAAGGGAAAAGGGGAAAAAGAAGAGAAATAGAGTTTCAATTAGTGGCAAAGAAAAGAAGATGGAAAGCATCACATTTGTCAAATTTCACCCTCCAATTAGTTGGATGGTTCATTTTTTTCATGAATTGTACCATTGTTTTCTAATCCTCCTTTTCCCTCAATGTTAGTGGACCTTTTAGTAAAATTCTAAATTCTTAAATATGATCATTTTTGTCTGCCTCCAAAAATTGCAGAAAGGTGAGCATTAACCCACAATCCAGGTTTCATTGCTCCAAAAGGGTTTTATGGGCTTTTTTCTATCTTTTCAACGCAGTCTATCTTGAAAGGTTTCAAATCATTTTAAGGGAGTAGAAGATAGGCCTATTACTTTTAACTCCTGGAGGTTATTTTAAGGGAAACCCCTAACAACCTTGGTCTTGCTTAGGAGTAGAATGAATATGACACTTTTGAAGTCTATATTATAATAGTTTCTTTTTCTATTTATTTTGTGCTCAGCAACCTTTTTCCAATATTAGCCTATACTATGAATATTTCATTTCAACTAATGATTATTTCATTTCAACCAACCTACAAATGATGTCCTTAGAAATGATGTTCCAAGAAATGTAACCAATTACTCTCAAAGTTTTAAGAAAATAATTTAGAATGTTTTAAAAAATAAGGATAGTGATATAGGGGACAAAAAGTTGAGACTAATGATGTAATATAAACTATGTCTTTAAATTAAATGATACATTTAATATTAGGAGTTTTAATAAGTTGAAAAGAGTTTATTATTAAATAATATATAAAAGGATTTCTTATAATCTATAATTTTAAGATACAAGTTAAAAGTATTTTTTTAATAATAAATGTGTATGAAAAAAATGTAAAAATTAATATAAAATTTAGTGTAAGAAAAATTTAATTGAATAGTTGATAAATTAAAAGTTGATTTATATTTTTTCAATACAAATTTATAATTAAAAGGTGTATTTAATACACCCAACCTACACCCTAGGAGCATATATTAGACAAACACTATATAAAATTCACTTGTTAATATTTTAAATAATATAACAAAAATCATATGATTGATCCCAAATTTAGTCTCATATAATTTGTCCCTTTTATCATTATCCAAAAAATCATTTCAGCATTTTGCTTCCATTTGCATTTTCTTGGTACAGCTGATGGAAAGTCTTTTTGGACTCCAAAAGCTCCAGCTGCAGCAAATATTATAATTTGTGAAAAATGCTACAACTTTTCACAAGTTAATTTTTTGTTTATTTCATTACAAATTTCAAAAGCACTAAATTGGTATTTCTGTAAGAGTTTCTCATTTGGATTTTAATCAAATTAACACATTATTTTTATTTTATCATTATTTTTCTTTTTATTTACAAAAATAACACTTTTATAATAATTTTTTTTAACAAAATTTCTATTAAAAACTCCATCCACACCAAACGGGTACTAAATAGAAAAGGGGTGCTTCTGCTTCCAAATGTGGTGGGCCTATTGGTGTGTTTTTCTCAAAGAATGACCCAAATATTTGTCATAGTTTGGGCTAAATATCCTGGCCGAAGCTGGTGGTGCAGTCCAAACAATTTCGAATTTTTAAACAAAAGAGTAAAAAGGGATAACAAACAAACAAATGACAATGGAAAAGGAGAGAGCTGAGATCTAAAAAGTTGACCAGAAAAGTAGAGGAAATCCGGAAGAATGCCGGCGGTCGGGGCATTGAGATGGCCCGGAAGGTTCTAGAAACGCTAAGCAGTAACTGACCTTCACTCAATTCACCCATTTCTTCTTTCTTTCCAGTAACGGAATGGCTACCGCCGCCGTACCCTTGTATCCCATTATTCTACTCTTACTTCTCCTTTCGGATGCAACTTCCACCAGGGAGCCGTT
This sequence comes from Rubroshorea leprosula, assembly GCA_020521535.1. Classification (NCBI taxonomy): domain Eukaryota; kingdom Viridiplantae; phylum Streptophyta; class Magnoliopsida; order Malvales; family Dipterocarpaceae; genus Rubroshorea; species Rubroshorea leprosula. The sequence goes on along the minus strand of BPVZ01000142.1, from coordinate 111,199 downwards.
CGCTTGCGATCCAACTGATGCCGCGACGGTGAATATGCCGTTCTGCCGGAAGACTTTGCCGATAACGGAGAGGGTCAAGGACCTGGTGGGAAGGTTGACTTTGGAGGAGAAGGTCAGGCTGCTCGTAAACAATGCAACAGCGGTGCCACGGCTGGGAATTAAAGAGTATGAGTGGTGGTCGGAGGCTCTTCATGGCGTCTCCAATTCTGGGCCTGGAACAAAATTCGGCGGGGACTTCCCTGGTGCCACTATCTTCCCTCAAGTCATCACCACCGCCGCTTCTTTCAATTCCACATTGTGGGAAGCAATCGGACGGGTTAGATTTTTCCCTTTCATCAATTAATTATGATCATTTGCAGCTTAATTACAGCCTAACTAGCTTCTACTACCACTTTTCGACTCTGCAAATTTCATATACCGTTGTTCTGTCTATAAACATCTCTATTGAGTTAATTCTAGTTGATAATAATTAAGGACTGTAATTGGGGTTATGGAAAGTAATTTTTTTTAGCTGTGTTTATCTTAAAATTACTGTAATTGGGTGACTTTTGAGTCTTAAGAATGCTATGGTGTTATGATCATGGAAGTGAAAATACCATAATAATTTATGGGATTGCAGAAAATCAAGACGTTCAAGCAATTCAATTGTCATAAATGATAATGAAAATACTAAAATATCTGTAGTAAATCAGTGTGCAAGGAAGATTTATTGAGGCTGTTTGAATAATTTCATAGGCATTTTAAATGTTAGAATGTTCTAATTATCACTTTTGTCGTAATTTATTTGGATATAATTTTACAGTTAAACCCTTTAAAATTTAGTAAGAATGAGTACATTGAAATTTATCCATGAGACCATTTTAGTACAATAAATTAAAAACCAATGTGAAAGATTGGTATTTACCAAAGAGAAAAATATATGGTTATAAATTCCGTAGCTTCATAATTGATTTTCTAGAAGGTTTGGTTATTCAATTTTAAGGATTGCGTAGTTACAAACTGTGGTAGCAAAAAACTTAATAATCAGGTTTCTTTTTCCCTTTTAATGTTACAATTCATGTCAAATCATTATGGCCAAAATTACAAGTTTGAGCATAGCATTAAGACCTAAAGAAGGGGAAATAGATAGTTTGCATATGTATTATTCTCAACCTTTTGTGAAGGAGCTACAATTTTGCCAATTCTTCTATATTTATAAAGGCTCGCAATTTTGCATATTTTTATTCAATGATGAGTTAAATGAAAATAGGATATCATTGTGGAAACATGACAAGAAATATAATAGTCTATTCATTTTCTACAGTTTCCCCAATATGGTTAATTGAAATCTTGAAAACCATGTAGAAGTCAATCCAACTTATGTGTCATGTAATGAAATTAAATCATCAACTGGCACACAGAATCACGATCACATGAACTGCGCAAGCACATATTAGCATGTTGATGCCTGGGGACTGGCTTGATTCCAGCAGATGTGCAAGTTGTATCAGACGAAGCAAGAGCAAGGTACAATGGAGGTGTGGCAGGGCTTACCTACTGGAGCCCAAATGTTAACATATTCAGAGATCCGAGGTGGGGGTGTGGGCAAGAGACGCCAGGAGAGGACCCATTGGTGGCCGACAAATATGCTGCCAGCTATGTTAGAGGGCTTCAGGGAAATGATGGTGAACACCTCAAGGTTGCAGCTTGCTGCAAGCATTTTACTGCCTATGACCTCGAAAACTGGAATGGAGTTGAAAGTTTCAACTTCAATGCTAAGGTCAATTAATTACTTGATTAGTTGATTTTTTTCTTCACTCATATTTTAGTCTAAGACCAAACTTCAAACCTTTTTTACATAAGCAGGTAAGCAGACAGGACATTGAGCACACATTCAATGTGCCATTCAAGATGTGTGTAATTGAAGGCAATGTAGCAAGTATTAGGTGTTCTTACAATCAGGTTAATGGCATTCCTACCTGTGCCAATCCTAATCTCGTACAGAAGACTGTACGGACTGAATGGGCCTTAAATGGGTAAGTTCATCACATTTCATGTTGATTGATCAAGTGAATCCATGGTTCACTCTTTTATTTGGTTCCTCTTTATGGTCCACAGGTATGTTGTTTCTGATTGTGATGCCATTCCAAACTTTTTCAATAACCAGCATTATACATCAACCCCAGAAGAAGCAGGCAAGCAGCTGCTGCAGCCATTAAAGCAGGTGTTCTTTAATTAATCATTTGAATGTTGGGGAAATTTCCATTATTTTAATAATTTAAAGAAGGTAATGTAATAAAAGTGATATTTTGTTGAATTATTTTCAGGTGTGGACCTGGAATGTGGGCCTTTACTGGCACTCCACACACAGAATGCAGTGAACATGAACTTGTTGAGTGAGGCTGAGGTTAACAATGCACTGGCTAATACACTTGCTGTCCAAATGAGACTTGGCATGTTTGATGGTGAGCCTTCTGCACAACAGTATGGTAACCTGGGATTGAGAGATGTATGCACTGTGTCTCACCAAGAGCTTGCACTGGAAGCTGCAAGACAAGGCATTGTTCTGCTAAAGAATAACGGCCATTCTCTACCTTTGTCCCACCATCATCGCACTGTTGCTATCATTGGGCCTAATTCCAATGTGACTTGACACCATGATTGGAAACTATGCTGGTAAATTGACAAATTCCTTTCCCTTTAATTAATGATGAGGCATTTTTCCTTATACTTTCTACTAATTTCTCTTGGCGGGTGTTCTAGGTGTCCCATGTCAATACACAACTCCTCTCCAGGGAATTGGCAGCTTAACGAAGACTATTTACCAACCTGGATGCACCAATGTTGCTTGCTTGGATGATAAGTTGTTTGGTGAGGCAATTGACACTGCATGCCAAGCAGATGCGACAGTTCTAGTAATGGGGCTTGATCAATCTATCGAAACAGAAGGTAGAGACAGGGTAGGGCTGCTTTTAGCAGGGCTCCAACAAGATCTTGTGTCCCAGGTAGCCATGGCCTCCAAGGGTCCTACCATAGTAGTCTTGATGTGTGGTGGTCCTGTTGACGTATCTTTTGCACAGAATGGCCCACACATTTCTGCCTTTATTTGGGTTGGGTATCCAGGCCAAGCTGGTGGTGCGGCCATTGCTGATATATTGTATGGAGCGACTAATCCAGAAGGGAAGCTGCCAATGACATGGTACCCACAAGAGTACATTTCAAATTTGGCAATGACAGAGATGTCAATGCGGTCAAGTTTAAATAAAGGCTATCCTGGAAGAACCTACAGATTTTACAAAGGTCCTGTGTTGTACCCATTTGGGTATGGAATGAGTTACACCAACTTTGTTCACACTATAGCAAGTGCACCAACTGTTGTGGTGGTGCCTTTTGAAGACCGCCTCTCTTCTAGAAACTTGACTATTTATGACAAGGCAATCAAGGTTAGCCATGCAAAATGTGATCAGCTATCAGTAAGTATTCAAGTAGACGTTAAGAATACTGGTTCTAGGGACGGCTCTCACACGTTGCTTGTCTTCTCTGAGCCACCATTCGGGCATGGGGTTCCCCACAAGCAGCTGGTAGCCTTTGAGAAAGTGCAAGTTCCAGCTGGGGCTCAGCAGCGGGTGGGAATCAAGATAAATGTGTGCAAGTACCTAAATGTAGTGGATAACTTAGGAGTCCAAAGAATTCCACTGGGAGAACACAATCTTCATGTTGGTGATGTGAAGCACACCGTCACAATGCAAGCTGCAACTCTTGGGGTAAGGAGCAAAACTATGATTTTTTATTTAGGATGGAATCAATTATTTGCAATTCTATTTTTGTTTATATTAGTAATGACTTGGTTGAATCACCAGAAATATTTTAAATGGAAAAATAAAATTAGGAGAAAATAAAATAAGATAAAAAAATGATGAGATTAATTTGGTTTAAGATTCATTTTCACAAAATATGTAATATTTGATTTGTAAGAATCCTCTTAGTTCATTAACCTGAAATCGAAAATGCTCACTCTTTTTTTCCTGGGTTTGGGTCCAAAACTGGTCATTCGATCATGGGTTGGATTTTACCTCAGTTCCTAGGGGGGAGACTAGGTATATGGCCCGGCCCATTTGCCATGTATACTTCTAATCTATTAATGTTTTGCTTGTACTCTTTATTCTTCCTTTTGATTTTGGGTTGCATAATTGGATTGAAAGCACTTCTTTTTTATTTTTTAACTGATCCCACTTATATAACATATGATTCGAATTTAAGATTTTTTACTTTCATTCAAAGGAAATTACTACTTAATCACTTAAATCATTTGTATTAACGTTGTGTTTAATGGGAAATTGTCACGTTCTGCGGAACGAAACCATGTTTACTTTTTCATGCAATGCAAGTCGAGAAACCTTGGCATTACAGCGGAGCCCATTTCCCATATCCCAACAGTTCAAATAAGCCAGCAAAACGCATCTGGATATCAACAACTCATTTCACGAGACATAAGCATGAACTGGTCGTAACGTTGCAGCAATATTCTAATGCAATTTTCAGGCTTGGGAATAATTTCCCAAAATAGGAAACTCCTAACCCAAAGAGGAAAGGGGAAGTACAAGGGTTTTTGAGGTACTGAATGAGCCCTGAACGGAGTGATGTTTCCATGTGCTTCCCTGTTCCGTGTTTGGCCATGGGGTCAGCTGATCTCTAGCATGTGCTACCCCAAGACAAAATAATAACACTACTGGAAGTAGCCAGTTAAGCTCTGATTTTGACATTTTTGAACCCATTTGAGATTTGACTAATTGGCACCTTTGAAAAAAAAAAAAAAAAAACTTCTATTAACAACTTTACTCACACCAAACGACACTAAAAGTTAAAAACTCCTCATCCCATGCAGAGGCTCAATTTGTTTATGTTACCCAGATCGCTGTGTCAATACATGATCATGAGGGCATTTACAAAATATTGAAGAATTTTTTTTT
>BPVZ01000142.1:55890-69284 GCA_020521535.1 Rubroshorea leprosula | reverse complement strand
AACGCTAGCACATGTCGACATGTAGTGATAGAGCCGGTTTGTTCAACCCAGCTAGTGGGGGTTATACACCAGCAAATCGTGGCCCTGCTAGTGGGGATTATACACTAGCCGTGACCTATAGAGGAGACGTCTATTTCGTACCCGTACTGTATCTGTTTTCGTGATTGTACTTGTTTACATGCTTTAAGTTTGATAAGGGGCACTCCATATTTACTTATTGAGTTTATCTCATAGTTTTCCTTGTCCACCATTTCAGGAAGTGAAACCGAGGACGGGGAAACCACAGGAAGTGACGAGTTAGAAGGCTAGCCATATTTTAATTGGATATGAATTTTAGAAACAAATCATGATCTTGTATTTGGAGATTTTATGATATCAGAGAGAATTTTATAATTTGATCTTCAGATTTTGGTGGTATCAGAGTGTGATATGATAAGTTCCGAGCCTTGTGCACTTGTGGGACCCGTCTCACGAGTGCACGGCGTTTGCCACGTCCCCGGATTTGGGTTCTGGGGTGTGACATCGACCTTGGTGGTGAGACAAGCACCCGAGGTGATGGCAACAATTGTGACGAGGATGTGAGTGATGGTGGAGGTGATGGCACCATGGATAGCGGGGATAGCACCAGAAGAAGTAACGGCGATGGCGTTTAAAGAAACAAAAATTGTGAATCTGCTTCTACTTAATTATCTAAGCCTAAGAGACACCCAGATCTGGGTTTGAGAACTGGGTTTTTCTCAAACCCAGATTTGGGTTCTTCTCAAACATGCATAAAGAAAAGCACATGAACATTCGTAGAAGCTGTGGAGCTCTGTGAATTGCAATGGCATCTATTTTGTAAATCTCGAAACCCTATCTTTTTTTCTGCGTTTAAAGATTCTTCTCTATTTCTCTCAAGAACAAGCTAGCCACTGGTGAGAGCTTCATTGTTGTTCTATTTTTTCTAACTTTTGTGGTTGATTCTTGGTCTTGATTTTGCTACTTTTCTTTGTCTTGATGGAACTAGAATTTTCAATTCTCTTTAAACCAGTTCTCATTGGTTTCTATACTAATTTTGCCGGCATTTTGGGTTCTAGTTTGCTACAGATCAAGCCTCTGGTGGTTCAGTACTGTTTCTTTTTGATTTATTCGCATCCATGTGATTTGACTTGATTTGGTGAAATTCGAATGCATATTTGAGGTTTTTTTGTTAGACTGTGATTTAGTTTCTCTTTTGTTGTGTTTCAGTGGTGTCGGAGGAGTCATCTGGGTTTAAGAAAAACCCAGATCTGGGTTTGATTTGAGAGGAAGAAGAAGGGATAAGAGAGAGAGAAAGTGAAAGAGGAAGAAGAGATGGCATGGATGGAAAAAAAAATCATTATTTTTAAATTAAATTAAATGCCAACTCATAAAAAAAGGGACCATGTCATTAGTTAAGAAAAAAAATTGATTTGTTGGTAAGTTAACGTGACACCTGTCCATTTAACTGACGAAAGGACGATTTTGGTATCGAAAATGAAAGTTTAAAGATAATATTGGTACTTTTTAAAGTTAAAGAACAATTATGGTGTTAAAGTGAAAAGTTGAGGGACCAAAATGATACTTAAACCCTTATTGTTGAGTCTTAATAATTAAAGTAAATTTTATTTTTTTGAATAGACTGTAATTATTTATATGTTAATTGGAGAAAGGGAGAAAGAGATTTGTAAGGTTCAAACATGTAATCTGTGAATAATACTAATTCAAGATTTAATGTCGTTGGTTCGGAGCATACTGTTCAAATAAATTTTATTCTTAGTGTAAACATTTCTAAACTTTGATGGTAAAAGCTTTAAGTTGTGTTTTTTTTCTCCATTTTCTTTTACAAATTTAAGTCACTTGTTCTATTAAATTAGAAAAACAAAAAACACGTAACTATAAAAAAAATTTATTTGTTGTGATCTTTTTATTGTAATAATTTATACTTAAATTATGTTAAAATATTATTTAAAATGTCTTTTTATTACAACCATTTGTGTTAGAAAAAGCAGTCGCAATTGAGAAAATGAGGATTTTTATTTTATAATGCATGCTGCATATTTCATATTTCTAAAAACTTTATTAGGAAAGCCTCTTTTGGTCCGCTATGAAGAATAAAATATCTCGTGTGTAATATGAAATGGAAAAACTACCCTTAATAAATGAGGAATGAATGAAAGTTTGTTTGAAAAACAAAGTTGATAATTGTTTTTAAGGGTTGTCTGTCCTGTGCGTTAAGGGCCGGATAAGAAATAATTATTAATTAATAATTATCATTTTTTTTTTAAAAATGAGAGATTTTAAATTAAAAAATAAATTTTGATTTTAATTTTAAAATAAATAAATAAATAATAAACATGTGACATTTGTCATTAGAACAAAAGTTAATTTTATTATTTTTAAAATAATAAATTATAATAATCACACAATTATTTTTTTATTTTTTATTTTAAAAAATACAAGATAGATAAATCATTACTTTTAAAATGGCTTAATTCAAAAAATCATCTACTAACTTTCAGTTTAATTTCAGTTTAGTCTAGAAAGTTTGTTTCATTTCTAAATTATCTAGAAACTTCGAAAAATATTTTAAATTAGTCTACTGTACAAAGAAGACGTTATATTGCCCTTAGATTTGAAGAAAGAGCAGTCCTTTAAGTTTTAAAAAAGTGACACTTAAATCCTAATAAAATATGATGAATCAAAAAATAGTTTATAGAGATAGATTGTAATTCAGACAAAGAAATTCAGTAAGTTCAGAGAAGAAATTTTAAGAATAAGTCTGCTTTATATGACAGACTGTATACAATCTGTTTTATAAAATTATTTAAATGTTCATACAAAAATAATATAAAAATAAAATTAAGGGTATTTAAATAATTTTACGGGGTGGACTAAAAGTAGTCTGCTCTGTAAAACAATTTTCTGAAAAACACATTTAGTAAAATAAGAATAAAAACTATTTTTACTGTGAATATAAATTTAAGGACCAAAAAATTAAAAGAAACATAGTTAGAGTACTAAGGTTTAAGAAGATTTTCCTTAGGATTTCTGTTAACTTTAACTGCTTAGATGAAATTGAAATAAATGTGAAAGATAATAGATAGAATTGAAACAATTCAAAGATAATAAATGAAATTGAAATTAAACTGAAAGTTAGTAGATGATTTTTTGAATTAAGCCCTTTTAAAATGTTAATTAAAACAAAAAGAATCCCTGTTTGCTTCGGAGCTCCATAAAGTAATGCAATTCTTAATCCTTACCTATAATTAAAAAAAAAAAAAGGATAAATATTGTGGAAGAAACTATGAGAAATAAACACGCAAAATACATTTATGTCATGATCCCCTACTAGTTCTATTTTAATTCTCGATGGACATGATAAATTGGCATTCTTTTCATAATTAGTGATCTTTATTGGTCAAAACAATGTAGAGAAATCTTTCAAATGACAGAAACGAATGGCTAAATTGGCTAGGCATGATAATGATATTGGTAATCCTAATGGCTAATGCTTTCATAAAATCAGCTAGTGCCCTAGAACAGGAGGCCAATATTTATTTAAACTATTAGCATTAAATATTTAATATTTAATATTTAAAAGATGGCTAATGCTTTTATTAATAAAAAAATTACAATGTTTTGATATTCAAAATATTGAAAGTTTAATAATATTATATTATGAATTTAATAAAATTAAAATTCACACTATATCATATATATATTTAATGATTGAAATTAAAGTATAACCTCATAATTTTCCCCTTCTCATTAATAACCGTATCTAAAGGCTTAATAAAAAATAACTAACATTGAAAAACAACAGTAGAACAGGAGGTTGGGCAGCGTTAGCCACGGGGAAAAAAAATTAAGCCCAGTAGCTCGTTAACTCGCAACCAATCGGCCCATATCTTTCTTTTTCGGGTTAGGTCCGTAAATGTGGCCGAAAATTGTGACTCAAAATCATTGAACGTTTCTATCTTCTTCTTCTTCTTCTTTTTTCTTTTTTCTTTTTAATTTTAAATGGTTTAATTTTATCAATGATCAAAGTAATTTAATAGTAATTTTTTTTATTAAAAATTAGATATCTTAAGTTTGAATAGCATGGCATGCAAATAGAGTCGGATGAGATAAGGACTTAGAGAAAATTACCTCTCCTTGTGCAACAAAAAAAAAAGTTTAACTTTAATCATTAGTGTTAAAAAAATAAACTTTAAAGAAATGGTAGGTAAATTAGAATTTCTTTTTTTAAAAAAACTGTCTATTTGAAAATACCTTCATCATATTTTTTTTGTTTGATTTAATTGTCTTGTGTAATAAATTAAGTAATAATATGCAGAGAATCTTTTTGCATAATTTTTATTTATAATTTTTATATTATTAAATAAATAAATGCATACCCACATGTTCTTGTAAAGTAAAAGACTTAATCATTAAATAACATACAAAATTACGTGAAAAAATTATATAAAACAATTGTTTATTAATCATTTATCTACTAAATTAAGGTGTGAATTAATTGTCTCACTCCTTATTTTAGAACAACATTAAATATTACTATTCTAGTTTTACTATTATTCTTATAATCCCACTTATTAATAAAAAAAATAGTGACTGCATTGGAAACTTTTAGATAGGTTTGATTTTGAAGGAGATGAAAGAAAGAAGTGTAGAGAGGAGAGGAGGGGAAGGGGAGGAGAATAGGAGGATGGCATGTCTTTTTATTTCCATCTCTTCCCTTCATTTGGAGAAATAAAGAATTGAAAGTTAAAAATAAAATAAATAAAATAAAAAACTTTTCTCTCTTTCGCTTTAATTTTTTTAGTAATCATATGGAGGAATTTTCTCCTCCACCCCTCAAGCCAAATATATTCTTTTGCTTTCAAAGTTAAATTATAAAGCATTGCGATAATTAATTATCAGATTGAAAGGACTAATATGTAAAATTATGTATTTTTACTCCCGTTTCGAGTCCGGAATGGTTGCCGTTAAGTCATTAACTCACAGTTTACGGAATGCCACTAAGTTGAGGGACTTACAAGCAATTTGGGTAATTCAATGGGGTTAAATGGTTTCTCGAATGCCTTTAAAAAAGAAGAAATAAATTTATTATGAGGTTGCCTTTGCCATTACCAATGCATTTTTCTTTCCTCTTTGTTTTTTGGGATGAAACCAGTGCTTTTTCTCGCTTGTACTTAAAAATGCAAAAGGGGCAACGTCGCCTAAGCTTGCAATTTCTATCATTATAAATAACACTATTATTTTGCATTCCCAGGTGTGATCAAGTGGTCATGTTTCTTTATGTAAAAAACAAGGTAGAGCTTAGCATATGATAATCAGGTGAATTCTCGACTGGTACTCAAACAGATACTAATTTATTCACCATGTTTCCTACAATCAAAAAAATAAATAAATAGATAACACTACCATTTTTGTGAAGGCAACAAGAAACACGATATATAGCGATGTCAAGGATCCGTATGATACGAGACAAAAAGACCGTCTTCGCTAAAATAGGCCCAAAAAAAATGCAGGACTTAAGAGAATGGTTGAAGACATTTTGGGACAGTTTCTGCTATTTTGTTAATTGTGGGGAAAGGAGGGCAGGCTCAGCGAGGAGAGAAATCAAACCCCTCAAGAATTAATACTATTCCCTATCCATGTTCTACTCAAGTGACAGTGGGTATTTTTTATGACCCCGCAAAAAGAACATGCTCCTACATCTTAGCCAAGAGCTGCTTTGATTTTGGCCTTCTGGTCTTCTGTCAGTGATTTGGGGAATTGAACCTCAAAGGTGATGTAGAGGTCCCCTTTCTTGTTGCTAAAATGCAATGGCATCCCTTCACCTTTGAACTTCCTCACTTCTTTCGGCTTTGTTATACGCTGGGCAAGGAATACAATCATTTCATGAAACTTGCTTATTTGAGATTGTTTAGTTATTAATCAAGACTATCTCATTCTTACCTTTGAGCCGATGTCTACTAAATGCTCATCAAGGTGTTCAATGGTCTTCTCAAAACCAACAAGAGCTTCAACCTGTAGAAAGTAGAGAAATTGATTGGATTATGATTTCCATTGGATAAGAAGATAAAAAGGAAAGATGGAAAGGGATGATCCCAGGAAGAAGACTTACCAGACTTATGTTGACAGTGGCATGCAAATCATCGCCTTCCCTCCTGAAGTGATCGTGGGGTGCTGTGCGAATGCGGAACTGCAGAACGGGCAATAATCATTGTCAAAAACAAGAAAGAACAGCAGAAATGCTGATATGCTAGTTGGCCTAACTAATACGCAATAGAATGTTGAATTATGTTATCAAAAAGGAGGGTCAGCATTAGGAGTTCAGATTAGAGAGTTGGGTTAAGATTTGGGTTCAAAGAGTAGTGCTTTTAGATAAGGGTCTACAGCAAATAGCAAGTCCATCCCCCACCCTTGGTACTTTGTGAAGCAATTATATCATATAAAGAAAAAATAGCACAGAACTCAAACCAGCATATAGGGCTAACCTTCAAATCTCCAGGTTCTCCATCTATTATAGGCTCACCATCTTCGTAGAAAACAACCTCCTGCAAATGCACATGAAACATGGTTCTGAAAACAGAGATGATGAAAGCAGGCCTAATAATAATCTATTTGTTTATATGATCAATGACTCTTCTTTTGCAATTCCCTTTAGATATTAAATCACAAAAGGAAAAAGGATTTTAATGAAATAAATATGCTGGTAGGAAAGCATAAAATGCTATATAAAATAGGCAAAACTAAGACAAGTGAGCTCACTTAGCAGTTGCATAAGACTTACTTGCCCATCTTGCATTCCTTTCTCAATATCAACTGTAAGTTCATATCCCTCCCTCTCATATTTGACATTTTGGCACTGCTCACAAACCTGAAAAAGGAAACACGGAGAATCTATTAAAAGTAGAAAATGACAACATAAGACACTTTTGTCTAGAGAGCAAAAACAGCCCAAGAAATAAAGATCATATGCTGCCATTGCAGCAATTCAAAAATAAATCACTGAGTCACCATACCTGTTCTGTCATCTGTTGATACATCCCTGGAGCTATTTGCCTGTGATAGACCTCATTTCTACAGTTGCAGTGTCTTTTTCCTGGGGCTGGCTTTAAAACGTTTTTCTCCCTCCAAATCTGGAAAGTATTGAAGGTTAGCTTAGAAGAAAACCAAGCACCTAGCTAATAGCAATTTAATTCTTACTGTCCCTTTCATTAAGTAATCGCAGGAGAGAAATTACACCATCGGCACCATAAGCATCCTAAGCACCCTAACATCTAAACCATCATCATTTCATGTACAATCTATTTACCTGTTGGCTTCTAGACAACAAAACAAAAACAATTAGGAGATTAACTACTGGTTGGATGAAGTTATGTGCCAGAATGATTTAACTAAAAACTAGCTTCCCAAGCTCAAAAGGTTGGATAACATGCAGATGTGCAAAATGTTATCACAGAAACTAGTCTTGATAACCAACAAGAGATACTTCCTCACCTTTAATGAACCTCCCATGTACAAATCTTCAAGAGTTGCATCCAATTCAACAATCACATCATCCCCTCTGGCAATTTTCTCTTCCTCTTCCATTGTGCCACCACCAAAAAAACTAAGAAAAAAACACTCCATAAGAAAACAGAGCACTATGAGGCAATGACAAGGCTTATACTCATCATTTACACTGACTTGATGATTACTTTGAACAAGAAATACAATTGTAATAGTAGTGCTACAAATTTCAGTATAACCATCTTACATTTTAAGTAATGGCTACCTGCATCTCCTACTGATGATAATGTAGGCATATAAAAATAAGTTTGAGCTTGTCCCATGACATAGATATATAAATAAGAAAAGGAAATTGCAAGGTTAAAGGTAACCTGTCCATAGATTTAGAGACTAAAAACACGAAGGGTTTATCTTTACTAGCTCACCTGCACAAAAAAATAAACCTCTTTTTTTTTTAACTATTTCCATTTTCAGTTCAATTATGATGGTGAAAGGTGAAGTCTGTAGAATTAAGGATAAATTTTAGAGGATCATAACTTTCTCCTTCCATTTGTTCATTTTATAAGAAATTAAATATCCAACCCTTTAACGTTAGTGGAGTATTGCACTCAAGCAATTCAATAACTTACACAGTGTCAATCTATAAAGAAATGTTAATTAAATCCTGCAAGCAATTAAACATAATTTGGCAATACTCAGTTCATAAAAAGGAAAAGTGCAAAGTATAAACCTTACCTGCTAAAAATATCCTGTATGTTGACCCCCATTCCTCCTCCTCTGCCTCCACTAGCTGCATGCTGCTTCAGCCCCTCCTCACCATACCTATCGTATATATTCCTCTTCTCGCTATCAGACAACACCTCATAAGCTAATCACCAACCAAGATAACAAAACAAATTAATCATTCAATAAACTAAAAGTGCACGTTTTATCTCCTCAAAATGTGAAGTTAACACACTTATTAACCAAAGAACATGAATTACCATTGCTAATCTCAGCAAACTTCTTGTTCGCCTCTTCATTGCCCTGATTCTTGTCAGGATGATACTTCAACGCTAACTTCCTATACGCTCTCTTGATCTGCTCATCCGACGCTCCTCTCGGCACTTGCAATATATCATAATAGCTCTTCCTGCAATCAATCATATTGCAAACAAATCAAAAACGCACGAAAATCCACAAACACATAAAAGCCGGTTATACACACAGAAATGGAGGGTAGACACGTACGCTGCAATGGCGGCGAGAGCGTAACACAAAGCGCAAAACAGAAACAGTAGCGACAATCTCCGATGGGCCATGGATTGAAGATCGGGAGAGAAGATCTCTCCGGAGCTCTAAAATTTCAGGAATTCGTATCAGATCTAGTTCTGTGATTGCTCGGAATTTGAGAGAGATTAGAACTCTTCCTCAATGAGATTACTTAGCTCCTTCTTCTTCTTCTTCGGTTGTGTTTTTCCAGTTTTTCCTTTTTCGCTCGAAACTAGCTTTGGAGCTTAGACAACGGAGAATGGAAATCATTAACAGAGGTTTCGACCGACATGACCTGTGAGGCTGACTTTACTTCCAAAAATCTATTTTTAACCGTTTATCTTTATAAATTTTAGGTTAAATGCTAAATTTAGTCCCTCAACTTTAGTGAGTTGCACATTTTTGGTCCTTTAATAATTTTTTACACTTTTTTGATCCCTCAATTATAAAAAATGTACACCGTTAGTCCTTCTGTCAATTTAGACCGTTAATTTCGCCATGTGGCATTTTTTATGTTTTTTTTATGACATGGCAAAAACAACATTAAAAAGTGCTGATTTGGAATTTTTTTTTATGATGTGTTCAATGCCAACTCATAAATTAAATTTGTTTAGAATTTATATTTTTAATAAAAGAATAAAAAAGCTCGACTCATCTTCTTCCTTTCCTTTTTTTTTTCTTCTTTCTTCCTCTTCTTTCTTCGTCTTCTTCCTCTGTTGTTGGGTCCCTTGAACCTAGTTCAAGGGAACCCAGCAAATATGGGTTCGGTGGAACCCAGCAACTGGGTTCCACCAAACCCAGCTCGGGTTCGATGGAACCCAGTTGGTGGGTTCCTTGAACTCAGATCTATTGGGTTCCATCGAACCCAACAACTGAGTTCACCGAACCCAACTTCACTTTTTTTTTTTTGTTATATGCTTGTTTGAAGAGATTTTTCTGTAAATTGCAAGTTGTGAGGGATTTTTGATATTCTTTTTTTCATATTTTTTAAGTATCATTTGAATGATTTCAATGTTCAAAATGGAAAGAACAGAAGCAATGATTAATGGGTAAAGAAGCAATTCTTAGTGGGTTTTCATTTATTTGGTTAGAAGGGTGTTTGGATGCTGAGAAAATGTTTTCTGTTTGAATATGGCAAAACGTTTTGTCCATGTCATTACTTTTTTATGTTTTACGCTCCACATCATTAAAAAAAATATAAAAAATGCCACATATGCAGAGTTAACGGCAGAAATAACAGAAGGATTAACGGTGTGCATTTATTAGAGTTGAGGGATCAAAAAAGTGCAAAAAATTGTTGAGGGATAAAAAATGTGCATTTCTTAAAGTTAAGAGACCAAATTTAGCATTTAACCTAAATTTTAATCCCTCAGTTTATACTTATAACATTTTTAACCCCTCACTTATTAGAATTAAAAAAATAGTCATTATTTATAATATTTTATTATTTTTGTTAATTAAATATTAATTTATTAACTGATTATTAATTAATTATTAATTGATAAAAACTTATTTTCAATTAATAAAATTAACAGTCAATTAACGGATTATATTTTATTAATTGATTGTTAACTTTATTAATTAACTGCTAATTCTATTAACTGATTATTAATTCATTATTAATTAGTAAAAATTTATTTTTAATAACAAAGTTAACAATTAATTAATAAAATTAATATTTAATTAACAAAACTAATGAAATATTATAAAATAAAGATTATTTTCTTTAATTCTAATAGATGAAGGATTAAAAGTGTTATATTATAAAGTGAAAAACTAAAATTTACAAATCTAGTAAGGTGAAGGGTTAATATTAGGTTTTTGCCGAGTTTTCTTTGGCAACGTGTTCTTGCGGAAATCAGCCAATGAGCGTAACCCCTGTCGTTGTTTTAGCCAATGATTTGTAGCCACGTGGAACGATGTGGTCTAATCGGGTAGCGGGATTTCGTGGAAACTGGGATGTGTGACGGTCAGAGCAGAGACTTGAGTGAGTCAGCAAAATTTGAGTTGGGCTTATGAACGACGAAAAGGCCCAAAAAGAAATCTCAAACAAGGAGGGCCAGAATTGTTGCCATTAATCAATGGGCTCCAGCCCTAATGGAAAGTGGGCGGGTTAATCCTTCCTTCAAAAGACGGAGTGTCAGAGGGGTTAGAACTTAAAGCCGATGAACGTCCCTTGACTTTGATATTCTGTTCGTTATTGTCCTTATACTAAACATATGTTCATAGTTGTCTTCTTTTTACTAGTATTTACTGTTAAAGTATCATCTTAAGTCTAATTGCTCCTAAAGCAATCTTAAATGTGCACCCCCACATTAGTTTAATGCATTTAAAAAAATTAATTTTCTTGAATGATAGCCACAAGACTTAAATTTTAACACATTTTTTTTGACAAACTTTAAGTTTAACTATTAAAAATATAATATAAATACAATATATTCAATTGATTCCTACATCCTGTATGTATGATTGTATATTTAAACCAATCTACATTTAATTTCAAATTAAAAAGTAATAATTTTTTAATAAATGTGTTATATAATATGTTAATTTAAAGGAAAATAATATGTGCACACCCGGGTCAACACCCGGGTGTGCACACTCCCTTTTGAAAAAAAAAAATGCCCATCACCCACCCGGTCAAAATTTTTTTTTTATATGGGGGTGCACACCCGGGTGTTGGATCCGGGTGTGCACCAATCAGAGTCCTAATTTAAAATGTATATCAATCACTGTTATTTAATTTTTAATAGCTTTTTTCTTTTTCTTTTTGTAATGTTCACTGATAGTATTATTGTCTTGATCAACAGTTCTGCTACATTAATTGGACTTGTGATTCATGCTCCGGCATTATTTTGGTTTTGAATGTGAGCATACGGTTGATTCAGGTGGTAGAATAAAGAATTTAAAACAGTCTCTCTCAAATTCTCGATTGTGTGAAAAATATTTAATAATTTTACAAGTGACCCAGCAAGTGTGTTGGCTAAAACAAGCTAAATTTAATAATTCGTCATTACTTATCAGATTTTTATCACTTTAGTTTAGAAATTTTATTTTCTTTTAAGATGGTTTAATTTATAATTTCAAAATGTGTATAAATGTGGTATATTCTGTGGGTTTTTCAATAGTTTGACTAGTAGATGATAACAACTTGGCTTATATAATGCCACATAATCTATCACATTTACACTTATCTGATGTCACATAATCTATCACATAATTAAGTGTTACATGGAAAAAAAAATGTAAAAGCTTTTTTTTTTTTATTGAGTTTTAGTGTTACTAATAAAAAGTGAGAGTTTTTGTTTTTTCTTAGGTGACGTTTACATGGTAGATTAAATGACCATATATTAAGTGGAAGAATATTAATGAAAAAATAATAAACAATAAAAGAATCTTAATAAATAAACATGTTTTAAAATAATGATAATGAACCATTTTCCACTCAATCAATCTTCATTTTTCCTCATCCTTCTATCTTTATTATTCTTGTCTTTCTTATCATCACCAAATAATAATAATAATAATCATAATCTTGATCATAAAAAAAACTAGAAAAAGAAAGATATGAAATAAATGATTTAAAGATAGAAATGATAAAAATAAAATTGAATGGACTAAAAGAAGTTTAAAAGGAAATTGAGAGTCCCTTACTCATATTTCATCAAAGTTTAGTGGGACCTAGGCCCTTCCAGGAACCCTTACTTTTTAGGAGAATTGTCTATCTGTAATAGGGCAGTAGGAATGAGTTAGCCTTAATTACAATGCTTTTTGTCTCTTAAAATAAGAAAAAATGATTGTTTTATAAATTTTAAATTAAAAAATATATTATTTTGAGACAAAGTTGAGAAAAAATGAATTGTCCCATAATAATAGTTATTTTTTCTATTTTAATAGTCTAAAATATGTGACTAAAAAAAATTAGTGTAAAAATTTACTATTAAACTTACAATAGTGTAAACTACATCCTTATTCATATTATTTTGATTAAAAAAAAAAAGACCTTAAACTTATCACCAAAATCTTTTCTTTCATTCTTTATCTCTTTTTCTTAAGGTAATATTGCAAAAAAAATTAAAAAAAAGTTTTTATTCGTTGGCAAAGTCAAAGAAACACTAATAAATATTTTAAGAAGGAAGGAGAATAAAAAAGACAAAAAAAAAAAAAAAAAAAAAAAAAAAAAAACGTGGTTACCTAATATTCGGGCATGCAACAAATGCATGCCTAATTCTTTAATTTCAGGCGCGGTGCTCCTTTAGGGCTTCCGGTATACGTTAAATGCATGTAGCCCTGCGGAGTGGACACAATCTAACCTAAAAATTGCTGGTAATTCGGATGACAAATTTAATAATTAGTATATATATGATTTGGGGAAAGTACTTCTTAACTTGCATTTTGACCATTAAGTTTGAGGTGCATGTATTCATGACTTAAATTATGGTGGCTACTCTCATAATTTTTCAGACTTGGTACCATACTAATGAGATGAATAATAAAGTCAAAAGTTCCCGAACGTTCTTATGTATTCCAATGGGAGCAAACATGTTGACAAGAAAAAAAAGCAGTTAAAAACATAATGCTAGGCTTACTGTCGTTATAGAATTTGTTAATACTATTAATTT
>BPVZ01000142.1:22993-41079 GCA_020521535.1 Rubroshorea leprosula | reverse complement strand
AATGTTGGTTTTAGCCCAAAAAAATCAGTTATTCATAAATTTTTGGGTTGTAATTGGGCCGCTATATTGAAGAACCAGGTTCGGCCTAGCCCATGGTCATCAATTTCGGGCTTTGACATTGTCGTTGAAATTTTAAAAGACCTTTCGAGCGACATACTTACGGCCCATCACGTTGACTCTAGCCATGAAACCTGAATCCGCCACGATATCCCAGCCTATGAGAATATACCACGTCATCCTAAACAGAAACACGTGTACATAGAGATAAAAAAAATAATTTAAGAATAATTTTTTTATATTATTATTTTATATAATTTTATGTGTTATATAAATAATTAGTTATTTTTATTTGTAAGTTTTTTTATCATGTATCCTTGGGGATAGAGGATAAGAATGTACTTATTATATTTTTTTTATATTAATTTTTTGGTATTTGATAACTATATTAAATTTTGATTAATTTAGAATCGAATTGTGTCGGTCCTATTAGAGAAAAAACTCTCTCAGTACCTATTTTTTCATTAACAAAATTTAAACTTGAAATCTTATTTAAAGAGAATGAGTTCCTTTTACTTAAATCAACAAACTGTTAGTTTGCTTATTATAAATGTATATAAAAATATAAAACTTAATATTAATTTTTATATCAGATGAATTTAATTAAATAATCGATAAATTAAAAGTTAATTTTTATTTTTTTAATATAAATTTATGATAAAAAATATATATTTACTACATCACAAATTTTTTATTTATTTAAAACTCATAATATTAAATATATTTATTCAACATATAAAAAATTGTATAAAAAATAATAAAAATAATAATTTTGAAATAACTTTTTATATCATATTTTCATACAATTTAATATACCATTTAAATAATTAATTCATTTTATCTATATGAAACTCATAATAATAATATTCAATACATCTATTCATTTAATAATACATAAAAATTATTTTAAAAAATAATATAAAAATATAATCCTTACCACACTCTTATAAAAAAAAAAATTATCTCCGCCTTAGAGATCACAGTTAAAAAAAGAAAAATTCCACAGCTTTACTACCAACTAACACTAACCAAGATATTTAAATACACATATAAAAGATCGTCTCTCGTCCGCTGAGAAAAAGGAGGAAAGCTCAGAGCTGAAAACAGAGAAGCGAAAATGGGGAAGTCTCAGATCTGGATTGCCATGGCGGCTCTGGCTTTGTTCTTCGTCTCAGCTTTAGCAGACGACGTAGTGGTGCTCACCGAAGACAACTTCGAGAAGGAGGTTGGTCAAGACAGAGGAGCTCTCGTCGAGTTTTATGCTCCCTGGTAATTTCGCCGCTCGCTCATTTCTTTTTTTTTTTTTTTTCGGTTTTAGAATCTGTTTTTGATTCGTTTTACATTGCGATTGATGTTCGTTGATGTTTCGATCTGTGATTGCGGTTCGATTTCTATGGAGAAGTTTGAGTAAGTCAACTGATGGCTTTTCTGAATTGGTTTGTTACTGTATGGCAGGTGCGGGCACTGTAAGAAGCTTGCTCCGGAGTATGAGAAACTCGGTTCAAGCTTTAAGAAGGCCAAGACTGTCTTGATCGGGAAGGTTAGTTACTTTAGTTAATCATTGATCAAAGTTGATCACGATGAGAATTTAGGAAAATTCTGGCTAAAGAAAATAAAAGATTATAATTGAAGATAGTTGTTTTTGCTTTTTAGTTCCGATTCGTAATCTTTTGGTATTGTATCAAATTGTACGTATTTTTGGATGTTTATGATGCCGATTATGTATGTTATTTCGCACAATGAAGTTTCATGTGCCATTGGCTGTAGTCTTAATTTGAACCTTGAAGGTTGAAATATGCCTATTTATAGAAACCTTTGTGACATACCCTTTTTTATTTTTTAATCCACTTATGTGGTGTTAGGTGGACTGTGATGAGCATAAGAGCTTGTGCAGTAAATATGGGGTTCAGGGGTATCCAACAATTCAGTGGTTCCCCAAAGGTTCTTTGGAACCCAAAAAGTATGTGATTCAACTTGAGAAACAAATTCCAGATTTTTTTTTTTCTTAATTTCTTTCAAATTCTGTTGTTCCTTTACATGCTCTATCTAGTGCAGTCTGAGTAGATGAGATTTGGTCTTCATTATAGGTATGAAGGACCAAGGAGTGCAGATGCCCTTGCTGACTTTGTGAACCAAGAAGGAGGTATATCTTCTTCTTCTTTTTCTTTTTCTTTTTTTCTTTTTTCTTTTTTCCTTCTCAATCATTGAAAGAATTCCATCTTGTTACCTTGTTTCTTTGCTTCCCTCAAGATCTGCACATTCGGGATGTAGGTAGAACTTGGCTGCAGCAATATTGCACAATTAAAATGCTGGTTTATGAAGTATATTGGACACCCTTTTATTGGAATGATTCATTCTCTGCTCCATTTTTATCTCACGAAATACATATGAAATTATTTAAATATATGTTTCTGACTAAGACTCTCCATCAGCACTTCCTACTTTGTTGTGTAATCTGTAGACAATTGTTATTTATTGCTCTGAATGAGTCTTGGAGTGTTATTGTCTAGAAATTTAACATCATCTTCATTTGCTGCCATCTACAATATTTTAATAACTTCATCCAAAATAATCAATTATTTATTTGTATTTATTTTATAAATTGTAATGTACAACTAAGCCAGCAAATTTTCCTAAATTATTTTTCAGGTACTAAGGTGAAGATAGCCTCAGTTCCATCCAACGTGGTGGTGCTAACAGCTGACAACTTTGATGAGGTTGTACTTGATGAAACCAAGGATGTTTTGGTTGAGTTTTATGCACCATGGTAAGCATGCATGCTTTTTTTTTCCATTCATTTATGTTTTCTATCACTAGAGTAAAAGCAAATTCCTCAATTGAAACCTAGCTTTTGTTAGACCATAATTGCATAATTACCTTTTTGACCTAGATAAAGTGCCTTGCATCTGAATTCTTCAGAGTTGGTAAATTTTGCTCTCTTTTTTTCTCTTTTCATTCTTATCATTTTTCACTCAGTGTGTTTGCATTAATTTATTTTTCTGTGCTGCTTGTTACAGGTGTGGCCATTGTAAAAGCCTTGCTCCTGTAAGCATGCCTACCAGTGGTTATAATTTGGCATGATTATTTTCAAATTGGTCATCTATTATTTAACTCTCTCTGTCTCTCCTTTCTTTTTTTTTTTTCTTTTTTGGTGTCTGGACAGATCTATGATAATGTAGCAACAGCATTTAAAATGGAAGAAGGTGTGGTTATTGCCAATCTAGATGCTGATAAATACAAGGATTTAGCTGAAAAGTATGTCAAAATTTAATCTATGAGCTAAGTTATCCAGTAAAATGGTTTTGTCAATATGAAGAACAGAATCAATGTTGAGGCCTATGGTCTATGTGCAGGTATGGAGTAAGCGGTTATCCAACACTGAAATTCTTTCCAAAGGGCAATAAAGCTGGTCAAGAATACGAGGGTGGCAGAGATTTAGAAAGCTTTGTGAATTTCATCAATGAAAAGTGTGGCACTGGTCGTGATGGAAAAGGACAACTTACACCAAATGTTAGCTACTTATATATCCTAGCTGCCTTTCATATTGGTTTTAGTTTTCTTACTGCCATGACTATTTTTCTTCCTTCTGTTCAATGGTAGGCTGGTATCGTGTCAAGCTTGGATGCATTGGTGAAGGAGTTTATAGCTGCTGCTGATAGTGAGAAAAAAGCAGTCTTTTCCAAGATAGAAGAGGAAGTTGAGAAGCTCACAGGTCCTGCTGCAAGGTACAACATTCATTTTCTTTTTATTTCTGAATTTTATAGTATTTGATTGAAGTGAATCTCATCAATTCCTAGCTTGATGTGCAAACTTGTGTTGTCTCCTATTTTTAGATATGGAAAGATTTATTTGAAATCTGCTAAAAGTTGTTTGGAAAAAGGAGCTGATTATCCCAAGAAGGAAACCGAGCGCCTCCAGCGCATGCTTGACAAGGTAACTGTCCATGACAAGTGAAAGATGATACCATGCTCTAATATAATTATGATGCTTTTTCCTTAGGACATCTCTATAGTCGTGCACTTTGCATTTCCAGTAACTTACAAAAGAAAGAAATATCATGTAACACGTTTTTAAACCTTGTTTCCTCTTGTATTGGTGCAGTCAATAAGTCCAGCAAAGGCCGACGAATTCATCCTCAAGAAGAATATCCTATCGGCATTCGCTTAAGAACTTTGCTGTATTTCACTCATCTAATATTAGCTGAGGGTTTGATCTTCTCCTACTGTTATGAGGATTGATTTTTCTTCCTCCACTAGGATATGATGTTATTATTAAGTTAAATCAGAGCAGAAGTTTTACCAGCACCATATTTGTAGGTTTTATATGAATTTAATCACATGGATAATGACTTTTAATAGGCAGTTCATCATATTCATACCCTAATTTCCTTCCTCAATTTTCAATATAAGCATACTAATTTGCATGCCTATTTTTCTTGTAATTGTTTGTATTTAGCATTATATTCCCTTTATTGTTGATGAACAGCTAGGATACAATAACCCCTGAAGAGGACTTCGCTTCGGCAAAGACTGGTTCGGGTATACTAAGAACTCCCTTGAACGCGACATTCTTGGTCATTGACTGAGGACTTCATTGATGAGTATCGCACGTGTCAATTTTGGAGCTATTCTGGTTGGACCTGATTATGGACTTCAAGAAAAGCCCATAATAGGACAAGCCAGAAGCCTTCACCAAATGGGTTTTGGGTTTCCGCCTTCGACCCTTTCAACGTTTTAGAATTCACATTTCATCCTGGGAAAATATACCGATTTATTTGAGTAGTGATACGGACGACCAAATCTTGAAACCAATAATGTTATCATTAAAGAAGTTGTTGATCAATAGAAGTAAAAAAAATTAATTATTAAATAATATAAATTAATTTTTTTTATATCTTAAATAATATAACTTAGATCATGTCTTTAATCTCAAATTTAATCCTAAAATCCTCCGTTCGGTTTATCATTTTCCTTTATCTTGTAAAGATTCTTTAATATATTTTTCCTATTTCTCTCTCTCAATTTTATGATTTGTCTTCATCATGGTTTGTGATAATTTCCCAGGACCACCTCAAGGTTATTCTATAAAAATAAGAGAACGGCCAAACTCCCGAGAAGGGCACAAGATTGCATAGGGTGATGTTAAAGTATGTTATTTTTTAACTAACTAAACTGCAAATTTGATGAAATGTATCCAAACGGCATTCGTAGTCCATACTAGCACAGTGCCTTGGGAAGATGATTATAGCCCATATGGAACTACAGTTACCCCAAAGTTTGCTTTTCATTCTTTTCAATGTATTTTGGCCTAATTATTCTTTTGATATTCAATACTCATATAAGTTCTTGAATTTCTAAATCAAAGTTCTAGGGATCGAAAACCCATGGCTGGTAGCGCAAAATTAAGATCTCGTGTCAAATAATATGATGATTATTGCTACATGCCTATGTCAAGCAACAGAGACGACATTTCAACACTCGCACCAGCTATAGCCATTCGATTCAACTTAAAGCCAGCTAAGAAGAACACTACGGTCCCAATATACTACTGATTAGGGCAACGATTCCAAGCCAACCCTCAGCCCTGAGCATCGTAACAACCCAATCAACGCAAACAAACAGAGATTTATGAGGCTAAAAACAGGTGTTGGTAGTGGTACCTACCAGGACAGATGAGTACATGACACTAACTCGTCCATTACATTACATACAACCACTTGACATGGATAATACATGAAGATGCTAACAGCTCACCTAACAACAACACCCCATGTGGGTTAGCTTATCTCATGCTGAAATCCCCTAACCGAGACTTGATGATGGTATGCTTATTGGATTTTTTACACCGCAACTCGACAACTTACATGCAATGTCTATTCTATGGTATCCAAGTGAGTGCGCCCTACACTTTAAAATAAGAATCATTGGATGGGAAGACAATTTACAACATAACACCATAACGGATCTCCCCTCTCTCCAATAATTTAAGTTGTGCAGTCTAGTGCCGCCTAGACTACATATCACTTTTTTCCTAACCCAGTTATAAATAATTAAAAAAAAAAAAACCGTGGGATATAGGAAAACTGCCTAGAAGGCTTTGTGATTAACTAAGTAACTCCACACCACAACCCATGAACAAATAAAAAGAAGACAAAACGCCAATAGATGCCATCCTGTTTTTGCAGAAATAAAGCTCATGCAGTCTGGAAAAGCATCTCTCGATCAAATTATTGCACGGAAACCACATAAGGATAAGGGTATTGTAAATTACTATATCTTTAAAACTAGTTATAATCATTCAGATAATTCAAATACAAAATTAATCAGAGATAATGCTTAGGACGTCTAGATAATTAACTTCAGCCTCTGTTTCAGGGCAGCAGAGATGGTTCACAAACCAATCAATGTCAACAATGGTGATTCAGACACAGTTTCTCTACTATACAGAAGCAAATTCAACAAAAATACAGAGACTGTATTATGTAATTTAATCGTGAAAACCCAGAAAATTAAAAGAAGAAGCTATACAGAGTGATACGTACTTAGTTCATGTTCTACCCAGACGAGACTGGATTTAACGTTCTGGCTAGTCCACTAAGTGCACCATACCCTTTAGAGCTGAAAGCTAAGCAGCCAAAAAGGCCATGCCGGTATGGCAAGTAGGTCCTCTTCTTCATCTCCTCAGCTTGGGCCCTGTTAACCGTGTAGTGCAACTCGTGTGCAGATGGAGGCACTCGTCTTTTGGCTATGCCATTTGCTGGCTTCCCGGAGGAGACTTTTTTAGGAGCAACTTGTTTGTTTGGCTTCTGTTTCTGCTTCTGCTTTTGGGAATCGGCAGCATTAGGAGCAGAAGGAGCAGTTTTGTTCTCTTTTGAAGGATTTAAAGTAGGTGGAGTCGGTGGTTTTTTCTCTTTGGAAGGAGAAAAGGAAATTGACGACCAGAACTTTTCTTTCCCATTCCCTCTTCCTTCGCTTTTGCTTCTGTACAAAAGATCCTTCAGGAATATCCATTTCTTCGAGTTTCTGCCGGAAGAGGAGGATCTCGAGGACGACGCCGAACAAGACGGCGTCATTTCAGTCGACACCGCTTCACTTCTTTTGCTCTCGTCATAATCTTGCAGACTGTCCAAAATGCCTTGGCTAACTTCTCCTTCTCCGTTACCGCCTTCTTCAGGCCACTGAAACTCCGGATTCCGAAGCGGCGAAAGAGATCTCGCCTTTCTGTGTAGCGATCTGCTTCGAAGCTTCAGATCTCTACCTCGAGAGCTTTCTTGTTTCTCCAAATCGTCACCGTTTTGGTTCTCGGCCTCTTCATCCTCCACATCTAGATCTAACAATGGAGCCAAGATTTGCGGTTTCTGCAAGTGAGAGGAAAGCTTCATAGGCTTAATCTGTCCGTTGAAGAACAACTCGTCCGCAGAGCTCATGGATCCAATCACAGAATCACTGCTGGAGAACCGAGAAGAGAACTCAAAAGACGCCGTATCGCACTCAGATGACATCAACGACGACTCAGACGAGTGATACGCCACGGTGGACGCAGCAGAAGACAGCAATACAAAATGCATGGGACTGGCCGGTGCACTGTAGAAGTACCCGGCAGTGGTGCCACGACCGGGGCTGGAAGGTGCACTGACATAGGGAGTAGAGCAAGCAGAGTCAAGGTCTTCACTGAACCGCGCCGTCTCGGCAGAATCCACAGCGTCGCCATCGGAGAGAGAATCCGGAGGAGGATGCGGTTGTGGTTCAGTTTCTGAAGGGTGGTTATGGAGGAAGACCATAATGAGAGAGAGGAAGTGCGAAAATGAATTGAAATTTTTTGCTGAAAGAAGAGATTGGCTTATGGAGCACGCAATTATTGTGTAGCAGAGGGAGAGGGAGCACTGTGAGCGAGGAAAATGCACATGAAGGCACGCAGCACTTTCTCTTCTCTCTCAGTCTGTTCAGTGTCTGAGGATGGTTATTGTTTTGGACTTGTGGGTAATTTGATGATCCAGAAGGGAAATGTTTGTTTTTATAACGTCGATCGGTTTTGTCTTTTTCTCAGTTTGGTAGCTGAAGTTACCTTTTCGCCCATTTGAATCTTCACTGTATCTTCTGGCTTCCCCAAATTTGCCAGTTACAAACTTACAAGGTTAAACCCCAACTTCATCCCTCAACTATTGTTTAAATTCTCAAATTCGTTTTTAAACTAAAAATAATTTTTAATTTGATTTAAAAAATTTTTAAAGTAGACTCTAAATTAGTTCTTTTATTTAAGAGTAACTAATATATTTCATTATTAACGTGATATATGATTATCAAGCAATGATCTCTTATTGTTAAATAATAAATATATCAATTATTTAAAAAAAAATTAATTTAGAGTTAAATTTAAAAATTAAATTATAGATTTTTTTAATTTAAAGACTAATTTAAAAATCTATGTAATAGTTAGAGGAACAAATTAAGAGTTTAACCAACTTACATGTGAGTCAACTTTTTAACGTAGCTCTCATTTATATAGATTTTAAGGTTATTGGTATGTCATCTGAAAAATTTAAGAGTTTCAGTCCTTTAATAGTATGATTTCGGGAAATTCTCCTTTATTGTAGTAGATTTAAAGCATACATTGCTAGTTATAGGTTATTTCTATTTTAGGGCTTGTTTGGATTAGTTTGTAGGAACTTAAACTTTTAGACACTATTTATATTTTATAAATTTAAATTTTTTTTAAAAATTTATATTTTTAAATTTTTTTAACCTCAAAAAATTCTTAAACAGTAAAAGTTCAAAAGTTTCAAATCCAGACTTTTCATAAATTCGATTTTTATTTACTTTTCACTCATTTTTTTTATATCTCTAAAAGTAAAAGTTCTATTTTTCCTCTAATAAAAATTTAAATTTATCACTTATAACAGTACTCAAAAAATAAAAACTCTCACATGCCACATTAAACAGGCTCTTAATCATCTACATATTTAACAAAAATATGTTTTGTACATTGGATTAATCTAAAAATAATTTATAAAAATATATTATACAGTTTGAAATAATTTATAAGGAAATTTTTTAATATATGTCTTTTGAATAGAGATTAAGTTTAATTAATTATGGTATTTATAATTAATTTTATATAAATTTTCATACTAAATTTAATTAAAATAAAATAAAATATTTATATTTAAATTTTATTTAAAAAATATAAATTTATATAAAAAATTAATTAAAAATATTATAATTAATGAATTTTAAAATATACTTAAAAATACAAAATAGACAAACCCACTTATAAATTACATAAATTAAATTATTAATTTTTTTCTCATTTAATATTACTTCTTTCACAATTAATTTTTGTGAACTTCGATGGCATTTTAATAGCACTTGCAGCTTTGAAAGTGTGCTGGCAAAAGTGCAGGAAAATTATGGCTTAAGGTTTTTAGTTGT
Source organism: Rubroshorea leprosula (assembly GCA_020521535.1). Taxonomy (NCBI): domain Eukaryota; kingdom Viridiplantae; phylum Streptophyta; class Magnoliopsida; order Malvales; family Dipterocarpaceae; genus Rubroshorea; species Rubroshorea leprosula. The sequence goes on along the minus strand of BPVZ01000142.1, from coordinate 31,594 downwards.
AGGAACAATTGTAAAAATTCTCTTGGAAAATTTTTCTATTTTCAAAAAGAAATCATTATATTTAAAAATAATAATTTATAAATTAATTTTAATTTATTAAATAATATTAAATATCAATTATTTTATTAGTTATTAACAACTTTAAACTATTAAACCCAATAACATTAGTATCTTTGAAAATAATACTAACAAATTTGTGTGATTTTAATAAAATTTTATGAGGCCATAACAATGCCTGTAAGATGCTCAAGTTTAATAAAACCTTAAGAATCAAGCTTTAGAAATAATTTTACAAATCTAATTGGCCAACAATTTATCGATATTTGTTTCAATCTTTTCAAAACAGTTATTAACGGTTAGTTTTAATTAAATATGTTACTTAGATGGTTCAAGTGTTATTTCTTTTCGTTGAAAATAAGAAATTTTAAGTTCAAGTCGCATGCTATCACATGATATATGAGTGGGGTAAAATAATGGATAGGAAATAGTTACCTTTTATTATGCAACTAAGATAATATATATTAATAATAATCAGTTATTAAATATTAATTATTAATTATTAATTTTGAAAAAAAAAATTAAAACAACCTAAATGTAGGTAGAGCATATATGGCCGATGGACTTGCAAAACAGCTTGATCTTAACTAGAGGGAAAATGATTACTCCAACACTTGAAACATGGTAATGAACCATAAGGTATGGAATTTTACACCGGATGATATTATATTATAAGGATAATTTTTTTTATATCGTATTTTAATATAGTTTTTACATATCATTAAATGAATGAATGTATTCAATATCATGATTTTACATGAATAAAAAAAATTAATTATTTAAATAATATGTCAAATTATACCAAAAAAATAATATAAACAAATTATTCTAAAATCATTTTCCTTTAACACCCCTATAATTGTAATTATGGTTGCATGTGGGGATGTCTCATGCATGACTTGTCGGTCTGTATGGATTGAGTTATGATTTTATATTGGTATAGCATACACTGCTATTTACACTAATTAATAATTTTTTTGGTATAGTTTATATTTTTTTTTCCAAATTAAATGGTTAAATTTAATATACTTGTCAAATTTTAAATTAATTAAATTAGCTAACTATTTTATAATTACACTTAATTTTAAACTATATTAAATAAATAATAAAAAATGCTTTTTATTCTTTTTTATAATTACAAATATTAAATTACATTGAAATATAACTTGCATAATTTACATAAACAAAACATTAAATTTAATGATTGATTTGATCAAATATAAGTTATAAAAAATTATTAATTATTGTAAAGAATATTATAAATTACACAAGTGTTTATTGATGTGAATGGTATGTATAGAAGAAACTAAAGCATGGAAAAAATTAGAAGGAAAAACTAAAAGAAAGGCATATTGCAATATTATTAAATGATATAAAATTAAAAAATGATATTTATCCGTCTTACCTTTTAAAGATTAAGAGAAAAATCATCTCAAAACTACGTTATTTCAATAAATTCTCATTGAAAAAGACTAAAATATTATATTTTTAAAACATGAATTAAAGTGTTTTTTATCATTCCCTGTAATATTTTATTAAAATTACATAGTTTTAAAATAATTTTCCTTTTAATCTCTAGAAGATAGCGAATAAACACTAATCTCATAAAATTATTATATAATAAGTCTTTATATAAAAATTGAGATAATATATTAAGAAATCTTAAATTTACCATAATAATACTATCGAATCTACAGTTTACTTTCATAATTACAAGAATCAAATCTTATAATATTCCTGTTATAATGGAATTGCATGCCCCAAAACTTAACTTTTTGCTTTAATATTACGTTTTGATCATGAAGAATAAAAAAATAAATAAATTTCAATTTTAGTCTCTAAATTTTATGTTTGCACAATTTTCAACCTTTAATTTTTTTTTCACTTATTTCATACCTCTCAACTTTTAAAAATACACATTTTTTTTTATCATTCTATTAGCTAATCTTTTAAATCTATTTAAATGAGTGCATCTATTAGCTAATCTTTTAAATCTATTTAAATGAGTGCATTTTTAGTTTCTAAATTTATAACATATGCATATTATAAATTTTTGTATTTACAAGTTTAAGAAGTAAAAGTTTTTATATATAAATAAACTTAATAAATTAATTGATAGAGAAATTAAAAAATTATTTTTTAAAATAAAAAGACTAAAAAATGATTAAAATAATTAGAAAACAAAAATGATATAAAAGCTTAAAATTAATGGATTAAAATGAACATTCAACCAAAAAAAAAGAGAGCAACCTTCCCAAAAAGCATATGGGTGCATAGAGGATAACAATGGCATTAAGAGGAAAGAGTATGGCGAGGATGGAAAGTGGAGAAATGAAAAAGAGCAAGGGACGGGATGAGATCGGGATGATGCAGGAGGGCAGTTGAATTGAAGGGGGAGGCCCTGCATCTCTGGTCGTCCCAAAGCTCATGGCATGTGATGTCATCACTCGTCAGTTCGGCCCCTATAAAGACGTGGCGGCACGTGCCTTCCCAATTCCCATACTTTCCTATTTATTTTTTCTTTTTATTTTTATTTTTTGAAAATTAAATTATGTTCCCAATGCCACCATTATTCATTTCAACTTTCCGGTTCTGATTTTATTAAAAAAAAAAAAAAAAATCCCTTTCCGCTTCTTAGCCTGGCTTATTATACTGCCACCATTCAACGGTAATTTTAATTTCATTAAGAATTTATCTACCATATATTTTTAGAGTGTAAATTAAAAAATATATATATTTTAATTTTAATTACATAATAAAAAATAATTATTTTTTATTTTTTATTTTATCTTATCTGTATATCATGCGATTTGAATTCAAAATTTTTTACTATCAATAAAAAAAAAACTACTAAATTATTTAAATTGTTAACATAAATTAAAAATATATTAAATATATTTTTTATTATAAATTTATATTAAAAAAATTAATTTTTAATTTATTAATTATTTAATTTAATTGATTTGATACGAAAATTAATATTAAGTTTTACATTTTATATATATATTTATTATAAAAAATACTTTTAATTTTCTGTGCTAAAAATACAAATTAAAATTTTTTTTAATTAATTAATTAATTTTTTATGTTTGTCTCAATTTAATTAGACTTAAAAAGTTAAAACATGTAAGTAATCATAAAATGCGCAAAATATGATATAATTTTTATTAAAATTATAATTAAAATTAAATATTTTAATATTTTTAACAGTAAAATCTTTTGATTTTTACTTATTTATATATAATGATTTGACTTCTAAAGTAAAATTTTAACACAATATGTAACCAAGAGCTACATGTAAAAAAAAAAAAAACTTAATTCACATTTATTTATTACACATTATGCTTTTTTTTTTTTTTAAGTTATCGGGTTCGAAACCCGCCCATAAAAAAAGGAAATGCACCTCAAAATAACAAGTTGATAGTTGACTCGAAGAAACATGTGCATTACACATTATGCTTTTATTAACCTTCTCAAAGAAAATTGAAATGTACAGTGCACTTCAATAGTCTCAAGTTCTTATTTTAAAAGTGAGAAAAATTAATAGAATTTTATTTTAAGATTTACATTATGTTATATTATAAAATAAAAATTATTATATAAAAAAAACTCTAATATTAAAAACTCATATTTTATTTAACAATTTTAATTATATATTTTAATATAATTTAAATTCCAAAATAGTCTATAATAGTCTATGACTTCTATTGTTGACAGAAGGAAATGGTAGTCATTAGGTTAATCTCTGATTTTTTATGCTCAACTTTTATACCAAGTTTTTTTTTTTTTATTTCACATTACTTGAATATCATACTACTCGAATTTAAAATTTTTTATTTTCAACAAAAAAAAATAATTACTAAATTATTTAGATCATTGGTATTGGTTATATGAAGCCTCTTTTAGTTTCTCAACTTAATTTTTTTTTTTTTTGTTATTCGTCGAGATTATTTTCCCGTCCCCTTTATAATCCCTCCATCACCAAAACACATTTTATCCCAACATCATGATGCTGGCAACACTGGGCTCCGGCTCCACACATGAGACATTGGGCCTAAATCAACCCAATCCAATGGTAAAAAAAACCGGGTCCATTTCCAGACAGTGTCTGACGTGGACGAACGTATGAGGAGAAAGGTGGCGTTTGAGTTGCCATTTATACAGGGAAAAGAGGTAGCCGAACTCCACCGTAAAATCCTCCTCCAGATTATCGATTCCAGCCTCTTAGCGCCGCCACACTCATCCGCGCCCGGCGCTTCCCCGTTAGATTCTTTATCCGTTGCCATGATCAATACCTTTGCAGCTGCAAACACAGCTATTGTGATCCGTTGCCAGTCGCCGCAAAAGCTTAGTTTCCGATACGTTCCTTCCGCTGCTTCTCCCAGAGGCATCGGTGTCTATCTGTCTTCACCGGGAAGAGTAAGCGGTTGTGGTAGCCGCATAATAGCAACAATTCCTGTTGCTATTAGAAGTGTATTTCTCTGTTATTAGTTGTTAGCTTACCTTGAAACCTTATGCAATTGCAATGCCATTCCTCTACCTTGAATTAGCTTAGTGTGATAATAATTTCCTTTTTGAGAGAATGCATATATGCATACAAAATTGGTCTCTGCATGAGTACCTTGTTTAGTTTCAAATGCAATAGACAAATTAATCGGCTATGTGATTGAGGTAAAAGACTTGTTGTGTTTCTAAAATATATGTTGGGTTTTCTCGGTTCTATTGTATTGCTGGTAAAGTCATTGATGGTGTTGGAACTAAACTCGAGCTTGCATTTGAAGCTGGAATCCATGAAACCATTGGGATTGATTTTGTAATATTTGGACTGAACCTTGCATTTTTGTATTTGTAATTTCTCTGCTAATACATACATACATACATCTTCACTTCAGGTTGCGGTAAGTGTCAATGGCATGTTACTTCGTGAGCAAAGTCATTATTTCATCATGTGCTTTTAATGGGGACGGTGAATGTGGTATGAAATGATATATTGGCTCCTGCATGAGTGTGCCACAGTGGAACACGGAGATGATTGAAACTCTAGAAGAAGCTTGCCTGAAATTCCTTGGGAAGGATGAATTGATGAAATTGGAGAGAGAATAGAGGTATTTATTCTGTAGATTAAGTTTCCAGCTATTGTTCTTGTATAGTTGGATTGATTATGGCCGCAGAAAGCCAGAAGTTAAGCTCATACTTTCTTTTTTTCTTTGCTTGTAGAAGTTCATCTACAATTATTCTAAATTGGGTTGGGATTAGGGAAACTGCATTGATTATTTGATTGGCACTTTTTTTGGTTAGTTTTGTGCTCATACATCAGTTAATCTTTTTGATGCTCTTTAGGTTCTGTAGGTATATTATCTAATTAACTATTCTCATTGCTCATCTCGAGTTTAATTTATTTTTGGTAAACATCTAGAGTTTATACATTATACCTTAGCGGAAAACAAGCATTACAAGGTGTTAACACTGTCCTTTGTGTCTTCAATGAATTTCATTCCAGTCATGCTAATTAATCTAAAACAAAGTTTGCTTTGTATATCATTCAGATGTTGTGTCTGATGCTACTTAGTAAATACAATTATTCAATTTAGATCTTAAACGTATGTATTGTCAATATTCATGTCATGGCAATTATACATCTTATCTTGGGAGCGAGAGGATGGTTGGAAGCACATCTTAATTAGCATAAAAATGGAAGTTAATTTCCAACATTGCACCCAACTTTTTTTTTTTCTCTTTCAAGGTAGACATTCTTCTGAGAGTTAAAATTTTAGTTAATTATATGATAAACAAATTTGTAAATATCCTTATGGGTGGGATGGTCTAAGCCGATCAAGAGTACCTGTGAGGGTTGACCAAAGCCTATTCTTTTGCTGCTGTTATGCAGACTGTATCTTGTGGTTTTCACAATTTCATTTTTATTTTTAAGGGGTTTCTATGGTGACTATCCTATTAGCTGTTGTGCTATGCCCCTTTTGTACTTGAATAGGGGGATTCTATCTGTAGGCCCAACTTCATGTGTTCTATTACTGCAACTCCTGATGGCCAAGCTTTGACGGGCCAAAGTTTTGATAATTTATTTTTTCCTTGTTCTAATGAACTTGCAGCAATATTACTATAGGACTATTTCATATTTGATAGTGACAACTTACAAGTCATTACTCTTTTAGCTTTTCCATCAGCTCTGATTGTCTAGTATACCTCTTGGATTATATTCAACTTAAAATATGCATTGTTTTGATCTCTGTTCATTCATCCAACTTTTAATGCAGGAAGAAAAAGACAATAAATTGATGCCAAATGACACATACATGCACGTGGTAGTTCTTGAAGTGCATCCTTAATGCAATTTAGCATGAGAGGTAAGAATTACCTTATGCTCCATTGGCTCATAGTTTATTTTCTGTTATCTGTGTTTGCTTTAGTTTTGCTAGTTGCTACACTTTTGGATTTAATAGTCACACAGCTAGTTGTCATGTTGGGATCCAATAGTTGGCTAAGTTTTTGTCTGAATTTGTGTCCTAGGTTTTCCCCATTATTAAGTTAGGCACATTCAGGCATTTTAGCAACATAAGTTGATTCGACATATCAAACTTTGTGCGGAATCAACTTGCGGTCAATAACTTCAAAAATTATTTGCCATGAGTTTTTTGTTTTACAGTTTGGTTTTGCAGTCTAGCCTGCAAAATAAGGATGGATGGGGGAGTGCCCCTGATATTAGGAGCCCCACCACTTATCCAATGGTTTCTGTTGTGCAGTTTGGATTGCACAATAGTTTTCTTTTTTTTTGAAGGTGCACAACAATTTTTTTGATTTACTATTAATTGAAAAAACTTATTGAAGTAAATATTCAATTTTAAGAAGTACATCACGGAATTCACTTGAGTAGTTGAAATAATGAAAATTCATGTATCTTGCATCTACTTCTCGGTAGTATTCTCTTTTGTTCAATTATTTTGAATCCTATCTGTTTCCTATTCATTGCTTATAATCTTAACATGCCTTTTTAATGTTGTTTTCACCCATTAAGGCTTGTTAAGCAGCTAATGCCAGACAAAAAGCTCCCCTCTTGTTTAATTCTTTCTCCTCTTCGTTTAAATTCTTTTTGTGCTACTTCCCTCCAATTCCAACTCAATTTTTGTAAGAGAACAAAAACGATATTCATAAGTTTTGCTTGCATCATTTACAGAATCTTGTCCCATGCACAAATTTTCAGTAAAAATCCATCATGAATTCTCCTAGAACCAGAAGGCTAGAACATTACATATCTTGAGTTTTTCTTTCCTTGATTTTATATGTATCAAGGCATTTTTGCTGGAAACTTGAGGCCAAAATGAAAATTGGCATTTCTACAAGAATATGATCAAGGAATTTCATATTCCAGCGGTTAACAATTCTTTCTCCTTGTTCTAGGATACACTACACCTTCCATGATTAAAAAAGAATATTTGATGATGAGTAATATAATGGATGATAGTCTTCCCTTTCTCAAATTCATCTTCACTCATCTCAAAGTTTAAACTTGAGATCTCTAAATGTTCAATCGTTTAGCTATTAGGATGTTGCCTAGTGAACCAAAGTAAACAAGAACATAATATGTCCTAATATGCACAAAATTTGGAAATCAAATTGTAGGTTTTTTTTTTTTTTTTTGCATAAGTGTAGTTTTCTTATTTATAAATTGGTAAACACTCAAAGCCTTAGGTATTTATACAAAAAAAGCTGCAGAGTCTCTACCAGAATTTTATTTGAATTCGTGGCTTTAGATGCAAAACGTACTAGTGTCTGCTTGGAAAAAAGCTGTTGGAGTTGCAGACCCAAAACTGAGAGAAGAAACAGAATACATGTAGAAGAAACGAAGCAGATTTTGGAATTAACTGGCGCCTCTATTCAGCATCTCAGTGTATTCCAAATAAGAATTCTGTCTCTCCAACTTTATTTGCTTATAGAACTCGGCTATGAACTCCTCCGCCCTTGAATCAATCTCTTCTTCATCTGCAGGAGCCTTGTCTTCGCAACAGTCGTATCCACATTCTTCTTCCCCTTCATCTTCCAAGTAATTGATCTCCCTCTCACTATCATACCCATTAGCTTCATCGTCCCCATCATCACCAAAATCATACTCGAAATCAACTTTCTCTGCGCTTATGCAAGGGAATAGGAACCGCATGGAGGCCGAACGGGGCATCTTGACTTGGAAATTGGGAGTCTTGTCAAAGGAGAGCTCACGTTCTCCATAATGGATTTGATGACGAGGAGCTGTGTGTCTTAGGTTCTTCAGGTACTTAGCTCCCAGACTAAGCTCAACTGCGAGACGTCGCTTGAACACACCTCCTTTTCTCGCCCATAACAATGCCAGCTTCAGAAGGTTACATGCCCTATTAAAACAACTCTTCTTAGTCATTTTTAACGCACAAGTAATAATAATGCTCCAAAATGAGAATGGAAAATCTGAGAAAAAGAGAAAAAGGTAAAGACCCTTTTTTGTTGGGGTTGTTTGCCGTTGGGATTTTATGATGCTGGGGAAGAATGTTGAAGGTATGA
>BPVZ01000141.1:418229-428638 GCA_020521535.1 Rubroshorea leprosula | reverse complement strand
AAATTATATATAACTAACATTAAAACTTATAAAAATTATGTAAATATAACCAAATCTTACCAAATTTTTATATTTGCTCTTACCTAAATTAGTCACAAATATAGAGATGATCCATTTATCTAAGTTATATATATTTTATTTATAGACAGTGATTGGTATACCTTATATTTCAACACCCGATTCAACACCTTTCGGTTTTATCATTAAAAAATCACTATTTTTTAGTCTGAAATTAAAAACAAACAAATATAATGATACAATCATGCATATAGGATACAAGAATCGACTGAATTGATTGTATTTATATTATATTTTTAATGATTAAACCAAAAGGTGTTGAACTAGGTATTGAATCGGGTATTGAACTGAAAGGTGTACCAAACATTTCCCTTTATTTATATATTTGAATGATTCCCATAATTCAAACTTTAAAAATAAAATTTTGTAAAACAATATATGTATTATATTTGACATTTTTCAAAAGTTTAAGGGTACCTACTTTAACTACCACTTACATGCAGAAATAATTTGGTGAGCATGAGATTACCATATTTAGATGAGGTGTTGTTTAAGGGTGACAATTTGCCTCAATCCTCACAGAGATCCTTGCCACGAGGACAGGGCAAGGAGGAATATTTCTCCCCGTGGGACGAGGATGAAGAGCATTTTCTCCTTGCAAAATTTCGTGAGGAATTTTTCCCCACCTTGTGAGGATGCCCATCCTCGCAAAAAATTAAAAAATTAGATAAATTAATTTTATTTTAAATTTAATTCAACTTTCAAAATCAAACCCAAACCCAAACCCAATTCAATAAAAATTCAACTTTACCCAACCCAACCCAACCCAACTCAACTCAACTCAACCTAACCCATCATCCTCCTTTTAAGTTTTAACCCTAATTTCTCCTTACTCACACCTTAGTACCTCATTCACTCTCGCCTCTCGAACAGTCAGACGCCTCTCACCTTCGACCTTCCCCTCCCTTTCTTGCTTCTACAATCGACAATACAAAATCCAACCCATCATCCCCCTTTTAACCCAAATTTCTCCTCCCTCACACCTTAATACCTCACTCACTCTTGCCTTTCGGACAGTCAGACGTCTCTCACCTTCGACCTTCCCCTCCCCTTCTTTCTTCTGTAGTCGGCAGTACAAAATCCAACCCATCAACCTCCTCCTCTTAACCCTAATTTCTCCTTACTTACTCTCAGATAGTCGAACTCTCACCTTCGACCTTCCCTTCTGCTTCTGGCTTCTACTGCTACTGATTTGTTGCTGGAGTTGTTGTTGAAGCCACATTGCTACTGGAGTGGACTGTTACACACTATTGCTGTATAGGTTCTTTAAATGATATATGTTTCTTTACTCAAAATGAGAATGTGGATTGTGATGAAGAAAATTAATCAGAGGTAAAATATACATGATTTTTTTTTATACTAATAATATAAATAGTTTTTATATAAATATGTTAAACATGAAATATTTACTAATTGTATTGTAGGTTTTTTTTATGAGCAAATATGGATTTTGACAGCTAAGGTGTTCTGAGTTGGCTGCCTCCCTTCATGTTGGATATTAGTTTAGTTACTTTATTTATGTTGGATTGATTTTTGCTTATGTTTGGGACAAGTATGTTGTTTTAGCTATTTATGTTGGATTAATCTTTATTTATGTTTGAAACAAATTTGTTGATTTAACTATTTATGTGAAATTAATCTTTATTTATATTTGATGTAAAAATGTATATTTTGATATTAATTGGTGGGAAATAGGGATGGGGGAAAAAATCTGCCCCCGTTAAAAATCCCTGTGGGGATCCCCGTCTCTGCTATTTGCAAGGATGGGGACGGGGAGGGACTCCCCAACCCCAGAGGACCTGTTGACATCCTTAGTATTAATACCAAAAATTTAAATAATTTAAAGATAATTTATTTTCAATAGAAGTAATTAAAAGGTTATAAGTTTAAGTCTCATAATATGGGAGTAGGTTAAGATATGAGAAAGAATTATTTTTCATTATGCAATATAAAATCAATAAAAAAAATAAAAAAGAGCAACTACTAATAATTTTGTATAAAGTGCTAAAATTGTCTAACTTAGGCTTAATTTGACTATGTAATTAGATAAGGGTAATTTATAATTATAATTGTAGGTTTTTTTGATCATTTAACATCTTAAAATACATAAAATATATTTTATATATTTTTAAAATAATAAAAATATTTAAAATTTAAAAAATAAAATACTAAAAAATATTATTAAACGAAACCTTATAAAAAGGGAAAAAACAAAGATATATGCCGTGGGCTTCTGTACTAATCGTCTGGTTTTAAAGTCCGACACATCAAATCTGCGGGCCCAAATTTTTATCTGTACACAGCCCAAATAAATGAAAAATACCACTATACTGAACATTGGACCTTTGGACGGGCTTCTGATATAGCCTGACCACGGTAATAGCCCACGGAAAAATGAAATGCTACCTTCTTGAGTCGACTGTAGCTCAACTGAAAAAGTCACTGGGCATTTCGAAAGCCTAATATTCTAAACTTACGATTTTTATGCATCATTATTGCAAGAGATATAATATTATCAGTTGATTTTAAATAAAAAAATGCAATAATATAATAATAATATATAATATAATTTAGATTGTGTCTACATTCCATTAATTATTGAATAAGAGTAGATTTTATGAGTCTAAGGGTCCCTTCTTGTTTTAATTGCTATTATTTTATAATTTAGTATAATATGAATTATAAAATAAAGTTTCTATAATATAAGGACATTTTTTTGTTTGGCATATTAATAGTAGAAAATAATATTCATCTGTCTTATTTCATAAAAATTTGTTTTAAAATTATATTATTTTAATAAATTTTTATTAAAAAAATTAAAATATTCTTTTTTAAAATGTGAATTAAAGTATTTTTTATTTTTTATTATAATATTTTATTAAAATAATATAATTTTGAGATGATTTTTTTTTAATATTTAAAAGTTAAGATAGATAAACACTATCCCTTTAATAATATTGTAAGTTTATAATGTTGTAACTTTTTTATTAGTTAAGAAATTAAGTGTATTAAGTTTTAAATTTCAAGTTTTAATTTTAGATATAGTGGTTAATTACTTAAATAGTTTACTAATTTTTTTTAATAAAAATAAAAAAATTTAATTTCAATAATTAACTCTCATTTGTACAATTAAGATAAAAAAAATTTTAATTTTAGGGAGGAGAGCTATCTGTAAAGCAAATCATATGATGTTAAAAAGAAAAAGAAAATCGTTTCCGAAGAAGAACAGGGGCATTCACGTCAAACTAATCCCTTTAAAAAACCCATTCCATTTGTCATAATTCACCTTATTAAGATAGTGACTTGCACTCATCCTCAGCTGCTCCTACTGAAAACGATGGCCGCGATCGGTTCCCACTGCGGTTTCCGGTCAGAGAAAATTCCTCTCTCAGCCCCTTCTACCTCCTTCTCCGGTGCCAGTATCCGATTTCCTCGTCTTCCGGTGGCTTCTTCTCCTAGATTTCCTGTTATCCGTCGAAGCATCTCCTGCCAGGCATCTTCAGCTACGTCACTTTCGTCTTCCGTCAGTGGTAAAGTTGAATGTTTACCCTTTGATATTTGTTAATCTTTTCCCCATTTTGATTTAGGATAGCGAAATGTTAGCCTGAACGTGAAGTTCTGTTATTATGAATTTCTTCGTGGGGTTTAGAGTTTGGGTGCTCTGGCTTAGTAGAAATGTTGCTCGATCTTTTCTGAGGATGGAATTTCATCCGATACATAAATGCTGGTGTTAAATTTTCAGGGTTTATGATTAATTGGTTGTGGAGTACACTTTTTAAACGTTTATCCATCATAGTGATTTAACATTTATCTTGAATGCCTTTAAAGGATTTTATTGATTTTTAGCTGGAATGCGTAAAAAATTTGTTAACTTGTTTTCAATCCCCAAATTGCTTTCACTGAAAAATTCCAGGCCATAATGCAGCAAATACTCAAAAGGGATTTTAGGTAATTTGCTTAAATGTTGTTTCTGGCTATTCTCCTCGATAAACTCTAATATAGTTTCTTGGACTTTGTTATTTTACAGCAAAATCAGAGATGAAGGATTTTCTGCACATTGATGACTTTGACAAAGCCACAATAATGAAGATATTAGATAGGGCTGCAGAGGTTAAAGCACTTCTAAAATCAGGAGACAGGACATTTCTTCCTTTTAAAGGGAAGACAATGGCAATGATCTTTGCAAAGCCCTCTATGAGGACAAGGGTTTCATTTGAAACGGGGTTTTCCTTACTTGGAGGCCATGCTATCTATTTAGGACCTGATGATATCCAGATGGGTAAGAGGGAGGAGACTCGAGATGTAGCCCGAGTTTTATCTTGCTACAATGACATTATCATGGCAAGGGTCTTTGGTCATCAGGTATGATGGTGAGCTTCTTATGTTTACAAGTAATTTTATCAGATAGCAATGCTTTTTGCACCATTTCCTAGGAAGTGTGGTCCATATAGACATTGGTATTATTAATTATGTTTACAACCAGTCAAGAAATGGATTATGGATACAACTCTGACTGTTTTTTTGAATTTGTAAAGTGTAAACATATCTTTCAGATCACTGAATCTTTAATCGCTCACTCTTCTTTTCCGTTTCTCTTTTTTGTGCACATTCTATTGAAATATTCTTTTCAAGAAACTACTTTTACGTTAGCAAAGACACTAATATTCTGCAAGAGTGCAAGACTTCAGTTCGGTAATTTGGTATGAAATTTGTAATTAAACGTGCACTTGTTTTATGTTCTACATTGCAGGACATTCTTGATCTGGCTAAATATTCAACTGTACCTGTTGTTAATGGCTTGACAGACTACAACCACCCTTGTCAAATAATGGCTGACGCCCTCACAATTATTGAACACATTGGTCATTTGGAAGGAACCAAGGTTGGTTCAGTTGCAGCTAGTTTTCATATTGTTTTCTTTTGCTTGTTATGTCAGTGTGCAGTTAGTTGTCTGTTTCTTGCTTTGCCCTTGGTACACTATATTGTTGTTAAAGCTAACTCCCTATTAATGCCAATACAATTTTCAGGTTGTCTATGTTGGAGATGGAAATAACATTGTCCATTCCTGGTTGTTGTTGGCATCAGTTATTCCTTTCCACTTTGTCTGTGCCTGCCCTAAAGGTTTTGAACCAGACAAAGAGACAGTGAAGAAGGCACAGGACGCTGGTATTAGCAAGATTGAGATCACAAATGATCCAAAAGAAGCAGTCAGAGGAGCTGATGTTGTTTACTCAGATGTGTGGGCTAGCATGGGCCAAAAGGAAGAGGCTGCATATCGCCGTCAAGTGTTTCAAGGATTTCAGGTGTGTTTAAGTGAACTCTCTCCTCTTATATATTGATATCCTCAGTAAGTGATGGCAATACTACATCTATTTATCTTCATATATTTGGAATTAATTCCAGATTAGGCAAAGCTAGTCCTTAAGAATTTTGCATACTTCTCAATTCGTAGACCTTTGAAATAGACTAAGGGTGCGTTTGGAATTACAGTTGGGAGTTTTTTCCTATAGCTGTATGGTGCTTTTAGATATATATGTGTTTGGTAATTTTTTTTCGAATTACTTTTTCCAAAAATTGCAGAAAGTGACAATAAATCTATGGCAATTTTATATATATAGCCAGAAGCCTCATTTTGAAGCTTTCTGACTATGGCTTTCACGGACAATGCCTAATATTTAATACAATTACAAAATTATCTATTAAAACCCAACATCATTTAATTCAGTTACATCATAATTTATAATGTTTTATTTAAACCTAACCTATAGTTTATTTGAAATTTCATAAAAAATTAAACTCATTTCCTCCTCATGAGTTGCTCTCCTACAAAACCCAAAAAAACAGCTATCATAAAAAATCTAAATTATTAAGAAGTAATAAATGTTATCTATTTTAGTAATTATACATTATAAAATATTTTTTAAATTTTAATTAATAATTAATAAAATTTATCATATATCTTCCGTAATACTTTTAAGAAATAAATAGCCAAACACCAAAATAACTTTCAACTATAGTTATAGCTACAACTACAGTCACAGCATCTTATAGTAATTCCAAATGCATCCTAAAGCAAAAACATTTTTTTTTCAAGTTTCATATGTTATATCTGCTGGGATGGTTGCCCAATTTAACCCTTGTGTGTGTGTGTGTGTGTTGTTGGGTTGGATCTGGTATGGTGCTTGAGCTGCATCCAGCAATATTGAGCTTCGTGGTTGTGGCATCCCCAATCTTGGATCTACCATGATGTCTTCCAGTTGTTAAATTCTTTCTTTGTTGCTCAAACCCTGATTATTAGTTTCTACCCTCAATCTTTTGCATGCAATTGCAGGTGGATGAAACTCTCATGAAGTTAGCTGGCCCAAAAGCTTATTTCATGCATTGTTTGCCAGCAGAAAGAGGAGTAGAGGTGACTGATGGTGTTATTGAGGCTCCAAACTCCATTGTCTTCCCACAAGCTGGAAACCGCATGCACGCTCAGAATGCCATAATGCTTCATCTACTTGGCTTATGATTACACCAGCGTCCTACAATATCCTAATTTTTGGTACTTCAGTATTCAAATAATTAGCATTTTGGATATGTTTGCAACTCTTATTTCAGAGTCGATAGATTTCGGTTAACTTTTGTAAGTTGAGATGAATGTGGAAACCTATAGTGTTTTGGTTAAATGTACATTGTATCAACATCTTCTTAGCACAATACTTGATTATTTGCATTATATCAGCATTTGATCTTTTCTGAATTTTTTTAATGCTGCCGAGTGTCATTACTGGACTTTCTCTGATCACCACTGCGGGTGCAGTAGTGATCACTGTCCATGAATTCTCACTCTGTTCTTTCAGAGCACCTGGTAATTTTATTTCAAATGATCTTAACCGTACAGAAAATAAAGCCTGTTACTCGATTATTAAAGCGTGTCAATGTTGTGCATCTGGATGATTTCTGCAGAACTTGTATATTCCTGTTGGTGCATCGTTATGCAGAATAACACTAATTTTGCTGTTTGCATCGCATCATGCTGCCTTTGTGGAACTAGCAGATTTTCTCTTAGAAAAACACCCTGAGTACAAAATTCATCTACAAAGTCTCGATATTACCCAAAACCTCTGATCACAGTTCTACCAGTTCCCTGTTCTGTTACATGCAATTGATTTCTTACCTCAGGTTCAACCGTGTGGATGAGAATGTGGAGGGCATTCTGTTCTGCTCTGTTCTGTTCTGAAGAGCTCCAGAACCTGGGGTTCGATTATATATAAAGCCTAGACGAAGTCAACATGTACACAAGAGCCATTGAAACATGTCGTCCAAAGGGATTGCTGACTGCTTCCTATTTCTTTTTGAGCAAGGATGTTGGTAGTATATATCAGAGTCATGAAATAAAAACTGAAATTTCGGCTGCTGCTCTAATGGACTTAGGTCTAGTTTGATTACGCTAACTTATAACTCTACTTGTAACTTTTAAAGTTTTTTAAGATCTTAAAAATATATAAAATATGAGTAAAAATTTAGTTACACATATTTTATATACTGTACTTACATAAAATTTAAATCATTTAATTTTTTATTTTTAATAGTTAAAATTTATCATTGCTTATTAAAGATAATTATTTTTTTATCTAAAAAATCGTAATAAACCTTAATCATTTAAATATATAAAATAAATTATTAAAATTTTGTATAAATATAATGTGTAAAATTAATGTATAAATAAATATTTACTTATTAAATATATTTAATAATTTAATAATAATTTTAATTAACATATTTTATATTATTAAATACAAAATACATAAAAACCAAAAGTTGAGGTATCCAAAGGTGTTCTCAACCGAAGTCTTGGTTAAACTTTTCCAATCTTAGTCTGTAGTTTTGCTGAAAGGAGGAATAACGTGCATTGTTGATAATGTTTTGTTAAAGCTTAACTGGGATCAGCAACCTCTTTCCATTACCGTTAACTCTTATAATACATATGGTGGGAGTTACTGCATCTGTAAATGATCTGTGTCAGGGTCAGGGACACGGTGCCAATACTGAATTGGGATTTTACATACCTTCCCCTCATAAAAATAGTTTCCATCAGTGCTACATTGTATCACTGCTTGCGTTCTGTAGCCGTGTGAGTGGGTAAAAAGAATTCCTTGCTTTTTGGAAACTCATAAATTACAGAAGACATGATTACTGAGACATCCAGAGAGTGGAAAACTGGAAATAGCCCATGTGACAATGTCTACCTTTCCTCTGCATTGAATTTGTTCCAAGCTGCCTGGAGACAGAAGTAAAAAGAAACTGAGAAATGTGCCATTAATTAATCATGGAGTAGTGTTCAGGTCAGCGTATGATAAAGATAGTAGAAAATGTCTCAAAGCAGGTTGGTCATTGGAGAGAAAGGATGAGAGACCAAAAAATGAAAATGATCTATATATTTTTAGCTGTTGAGACAGTGAAGCAACATTGGAAGTAGGCTAGTTTTCATCTCCCATGTTATATATGAAATAATTCCATGTAAATCAATGGAAAGAGGAGGGAGGGAGGGCTACAGACCTTTAGAAGATCAAAAACCTTCTCGCATGTGTACTTTTGCTGTATACTGGCACCTCGTTGCTGTAATTTGTCAGGATGAACAAAGAGAGTGGCTTTTCGGTAGGCTTTCTTTACAGCAGCAGTTGCTATAAGATCTGTAAGAGGAATTGGCTGCCAACCACTTTCTGGTCCAAGAATCTGCCAGCATTCAAGCAACAGTTAAAGACCAAGGCTGGTGAGCATAAAACATATAGTTAAACCATCATCTGAAAATCTACCAGAAATCAAATGGCATTTAAAAACGAGGCTGACATGTGGAAAACTGTATTGCCAGCATCTGAAGAGTATTGCATGAGTCAAATGAAATAAAAACAACTCACCCTGAGATATTCAGCATGGAATCACATGTAATAATAAAATAAACTAGCAGCATTAAACTTTCCATCAACCATTTATTGCATTCTATCTGTTTTATCCTTTTACCAAATAAAATAAACAAGCGTACAAGGTACAAATTTGATTGCAGCAGGTAATGATGTCATTTGATCAATTTATAATCAAAGAAGGAAAAAATAGGCATGCCCATCTTAGGTCATCTGCACAGGGTTAAAGTAAAAGGGGTTCATTTTGGGAATTCTGCTGCTGACATCTAATAAGAGCATGCATTGCACCTCAGGAGATCAAAGCAAGACAGTTAAACAGAATTTTATATATTTAGGCTGTAAAGTTTTCAAAGCCAAGAATTCTTTCATTATCTCTCTCAGGCAATCCAGAGTCCAGGTATCTAAATATTATGCTGTCCTAAAAAGACGTGTTGAACCAGAATGACTCATAGAAACAAGTACTTGATGAAATGCAAGCAGAAAACTTTACATACATATTGCAAAGTGGACAGTAACGCACGCAATTTTCCCTCCTTTCCTTTTGACCACCTTTTGACTTCAGCATCAAGAGTTTCCGCTAATCTCTGCCATTAAAATTAATTTGAAAACAGTTAGACAAAAACTCAAGCCTTTTAGTAGTTGCACAAGCTTTTTCAATTCAAAACTAATTAGAATATATCATTACATCTCTCTCAGCCTGCTCTTTCTGTGCAATAAGATCACGCATATTCTTCTCCGCAAGAGCTTTTGCCTGTAAAATACCAAAAAGGAAAATAAAAAAGAAGGAAAAAATGTTGTCAACAAAGCTTGTGAAATGTATGGAAATACATATCCCATCTCCCAATTCATAGAGATGATGTGGGATGAGGTTGAGGGAAAAGAGAAAAGAGAGCTGGAAACACACTGCTCGTTCTGTTGTCCTCTGATGCCTTTCCAACCTAGCTTTACATCTCTGAGCTGGTTCACCATTAGCACCATCAAACCTCTCAGAAGTGTAAGTAACTTCATGAAGCAAAAACATAGATGATTCAGATTTGAATGGCCGAAATCACCTTAAAATGATTTCAAGGAATACATTGAATATACTTATCAGCATAGTGTTTAAAGTGAGCTTCTTCAATCTGTGACTACTTTTATACTTGTATATAAGTTTTGGTTGTGCAATAACCAAAGAAGTTACTAAAATGACACGAGTAACTTAATAATATCATTCACATACCACCATTATTTGAAGAATTAGGATATCTTGAACTTGCAGGAGGATGAGAGCCATTTGAATGTGAATCCTATGAGAGATGGAAACAATCATTATTATGCATGCAACATAAAAACATGCACCATGATAACAGGAAATAACAATGCTTAACGTTGATGAATGGCATATAGGTGAGACTTGAGAGTTAAGATACTCACATAAGGTCGAAC
>BPVZ01000141.1:371810-395357 GCA_020521535.1 Rubroshorea leprosula | reverse complement strand
AGATCTCCTTCCAATTCCGACTCCACATTAATCCCATTGTCATCCCTTATTTTCTTTCATTTCCCTGCAGACATCCATTCAATTTTCGTCTTTACCAATAAACCTGAAATCATTTTTATGCACAATGCTCTAAGTTGAAGTCTTTCTTTTGGTATGTTGTTTGGCTTTCAGGAAAATACAGCAGCTTGATCTAATCGCTTCTAATTTTTCATGTGTTGTGTGTTTAATACGTGCGAGGGTTTTACAATTTTCATTGTCACATATGGTCTCAGAACTTATATCTTGAATCTTTTTTATTGGTTTTATGTCGCTTAAGGTTGATCCGGTGAGCTGGAGGTATTAGATGGAATGGAGCTGCATTGCCGACTAAAGAATCAGATGAATTCAGGCCATTTACTTGGAGTCTTTCAAGAATTCCCAAATATGGACAATTGCAGATATATTAAGTGGTGGGATAGAAAGTAGCTTATTTTTATTTGGGTTTATGGTTTCAGGTATTCCATCACAAAGGCTTTCTGTATGGCCTTCCTAATGACATTATTTTCTGTGTTTGATGTTTCTGTCTTCTGGCCCATATTTCTTTGCTATTGGGAAGCTCTGTTTGTTCTCACAATGAAGCGTTAGATAAAGCATATGATCAAATACAATTACTTTCCATTCAGCATAGGAAAGCAGGTAAGATCTTGTAATTTTTGTTACCCGGCCTTTTGTTTTTGTACATGGGGCATTGTAATTCCTGTTGGTGTCTGTCATTGGAGCGTGTTTACTTCGTTTCCCTGGCCTTCAACAGAGGTATACTGGGAAGAATGCAGCTGCAAGTGGTGCAGGACATCCAAAGCAGGTTGAGGAAATTGCAGTTGGATCACTTGAGATTTTAGGGGTAGGAGTTAATTACTTTGGAGAGTCCATTTTGTTTTGAATTCAATGATCCATTCCTCTCTCGTCCATTGTATTTTCAATGATTTCAAATGTGGCGAATAAAAAGCAGATATCTTGTTTTCAGCCTTGTTTACAAGTTTTTGAGTGCCAGCAACATTCAGGTTCATCAATTAGGTATAGCAGCAGTTACCTAGATCAATATACTCTATTCAGGTCCCTCTAGATCTGATCTATAGTTTTGTGTGCCTCCTGGCTGCTTCAGATTTGGAGGGCTCCCGCTTGTGGGTGAGGCTGGCAATAGTAGTGCTGGCTGCATTTTTACCTGGTATTGGCTTTGTGAATGGTGCGAGGGAGGTCTGGATAATATCTGAATTCATCAAACAGGTGTTGTTAGGCTTGATTATTCATGATTTGGGTTGTAATTATATCATCTCCTCGATGGTAGTTGGGTAGCCCGCAGGAATTGACTGGGGCAAAATATATGTTGCCAGGTGTGTATCTAATCATTTTGACATTGCTGTTCTAACAACTCTCTAACAACTGAAGTACGCAAATCCCTTGCATTCGTTTTATTGATGCAAAAAAAAAAAAAAAAATGGTAGGGTGTGTTAGTTGTTTCCATTTTAATAATGACCATAATTCTTTGCACATTGGCCAGCTAAGTTTTTGAAGTTTCTCTTATTCCCCTCTTATTGCTTTATCTTCCCTCTGGCTCTAAGCTTGCAATAAAGCTCTCAGGTAGGCGATCAAACTCCATTGGTACTCCAAAAAATAAAAAAATGACTGGGAGAACATTTGTGACGATATTTTTCTTCTGGGCTGCTCTCACCGTCATCACCCCTACTCTTGTTCTCTGGTCGGAATCCTCCAAACCAGACATGGAATTGAATGGTAAGAGCTGGAAAATCTTTCACTTCTTAGTCATTCATTTTAGTTTGATATATTGATATTTTGAATTGCTGTTTCTCCTATCCTTATCTGTTTTTATTCCAAATTTTGCTAATTTCATTTGCATTTCACTTTTGAAGGTGAGAAGAGTGAAAGATTAAAGGATAGGAAATTGATTGGATATCCAGAGGCATACTCAAGAAATGCAACAGTGTCTTCCAATCAACTGGAGACAGCAACACCAGCACCAGCACCGGCACCGGCACCAGCGCCAGCAACAGAACTAGACTTAGCTCTGATGACTAGAAAGCCTGCTGAACAAAGTCTTCTGGAAAGCAACAACACTAGCAATCCGCCTCTGTTAGAACCAACACAAATTAGCTAGCAAGTGAAAATGCCCAGACGTCTCGGTCTACAATCAAAATTTTCTTGAAATTCCAAGCAACCCTTTTGATGCAAGTCCTCAAATTCATCAGGTTTGATTCGTTCCATTCATTTACTGAAAGAAAATTATACATGTATAATGAAGATTGGAGCAAATGCTTGTAGATATTTCATCGATGTATACAGATTACAGAAAATTCCTGCATTTAATTTAAGAAATTGTTAATGTTTTCTTGTGACAATAAAATTGTGAGGAAGCTAACAACCGGGGAGAGTAGGTGAAGAAAAAGGAACCAATGATTCTTAAGATTGATCGAGTACTCTAGAAAACAGCATAATCCTTTTTTATGTCTTGAAAACCCATTTGGAATATTGGTTTCAGTTTGGTGCTGGACAGGTTCTTTTAGAAGATGGTTTGTTTTGACCTGGTGCAAATTGTCCAAGTTTGGTAGAAGGAGACTAGTTCTCTGAAATTGACAAGTTAACTGTAAGTTCTAACTACCGCTTCAAATTCGAAGCTCTGTTATTTGGATTGTTACAAATATTTATGCAGAATATAACAATGATCATAATCTCAAGAATCCACAACAATACTCTGTTCATAGATAACAAGAAACCCATGAACACACAAATTTCTTGACATGAAACCAATTATTTCAACTTCCAAGATCCCAATTGTTCATTTTCAGTAAAAAGGGAAGCTTTTTTTTCTCGCCTTCTGGAAGATCAATCTTTCAAACAAATTGGGTTAGGTATTCTTCAATGGATGTGTACTTTCACATCTGGATAAACCTCAGAAGCCTCCACCCCACGTGCTGGTTCAATCTCATGGTTGGTATGATCGCCTTTCATGAACACTGAGTGATTGAATGATATTTTAACTCTAACCAGAAATGGAGCATCTGCAAGCAGGCACCAGTAAAAGCCAAGAGCTCAATAAGTCACTTAGCGTGTTATTCATTCATAAAGCCACAGGACATTATGGAGCAGGGTGTTATATTGATTCCCCACTTACCTCGTATATCTTTAACCATTTGCTCCTCCGAAGTGTAAGTTTTCTCAAGGTTTTTCCCAATCAACTTCTCCCAAATGGTGATGAACTCATTGAAGGAGACTCTGTCCTTAATAGGCCTAATGTATTGGCTCTTTGTTCAGTATTCTTGTATCATCAACAGCCCTAATGGTGTAGATTGCAATGTCTTCTTCCGCGTTAAAAACACCTGTAGAAAAAGCAGGAAGCGAGTATTGGCATATCCCGCGTTATTTAAGCCTGGAGTTTTTTTATGGTCCCAGATTCAACTGCATCCTCAATAGTTGCTATGACATTGTCTCTCGGGGTAGTGGTGGCTCCTGGTTATGGTAAAGCAGGTAGAAAAGAGCCTGCAGATTGGGAGCAGTAGACATAGGCGTAAGGGATTCCCTCTGCTTCAATAGCACGGCGGACCTAGCCTTGAGCAGAAATACTGATTTTCCTGGCTCAACCTGCTCTTCAGCATTAATTCGATCATAATCATTTCCAAACTCAGAAGGGAAGAATCTCTGACCAAATTTCACTAGCATTAGAATGGCCAATTGATGAGTTCACAATTTATGATCAAATTATTGTAGCAACATTTTCAGACACTAAAATGAACTTCAAAAAATAAAAGAAAAAAATTAAAAGGGTTAAGCTTGAGAGAAGTCACAGACCTTGATGATCCCAGCTTCTTTAATGGCTGCAATGATTTTACAATGTATTTAAAAAAATTAATTAATTTATTAAGAAATGATTTTTGTACCATTTTTTTGTATAACTTGATGTGTCATTTAAATGATTTGTTCTTTTAATTCATGTGAAACTCATGATATTGAATGCATCTACTTATTTAATGACATGCGAAAATTGTATCAAAAGATAATATAAAAAAGTTATCTCTAAAGCACTACCATAATTTATTTATAAAATACATTTATTTATCAATAAATTTAACCCTTTAATATCCTTCTTCCATTTTAAGGAAAAGTTAGTTTTTACCATAAAATTTATTGTGAATTATGGCCATAGCAAAATATTTATAGGTAAAGATCTAGCTTTTCTTATATTATTATTTTGGGCTGCATAATTAAAAACAAACCATCTCATTATCTATTTCTTTACTTCACTATCTTATTATATGATTTAAATCCAACCTATTATCGTGACTGAAAAGAGAGATTACTAGCAGCCGCTAAGATTGTTAGTTAAAGGTCTAGCTTCTATTTATCTTAAATATGATAATAAACATACTAAAGGCATGCACATACACAAAAGGGTTTTGCAATATGAGATTTAGTAAATACAAAAACAAGCCCATATAATCAGTTGCTTTAATTTAACATGACTCATATAGAAGAGCAGAGCAGCTCAGCTGCAAGAGTCCACAAAACTCTGCTCGAAGATAACAAGATACTGATGAACCACACACCAATCCTATTCCAGTGCATAAACCTCATTTCAGTTTTTTATATTTAAGAAACCGAGGAGAGCTTGGTGGACCGGTTTCTTTTAAACATATTGTCTCAGGTATTCTTCCACAGTGGTGTATTTGACATCTGGGTATAGCTCAGAAGCCTCCACTCCAAATGATGGTTCGATCTCAAAGTAGGTGTGATCGCCCTTCACCATGACTGAATGGTTGATTGCTAATACAACATTAAGTGGAATTGGAGCTTCTGCAATTATGGATCAAAAACAAACGTTAAGTTAATATAATCTCCTCCCCTGTTATGTTTATAATGCAAAATTGCAAATTGAATGCAATTGGGAGAGGGTATAAGGTATTGATTCTTCACTTGCCTTGAATGTCTTTGAGAATTTTCTCCTCTGGGATGTAACTTTTCTCCAGGGTTTTCCCAATCAACTTCTCCCAAATGGCAACAAGCTCGTGGAAGGAAACAGTGTTCTTAGGAGGTTTAATATACAGGATCTTGTTCAGTGTTCTTGGGTCATCGACTGCTCTGATGGTGTAGGTTGCGATGTCCTCTTCCTTATTGAAAACACCTACACATAAAACAGTGTTGCCTTGAAATGAGAAAAGGATCTAGCAGAGCTACGTGCACATGAATCTGGCACTTGAAAACTTTGTTACCTTTCACATTTCCATCTCCCAGGATAACAACCTTGTCTCTGGGGGGTGTAGTGGCTCCAGGTTGTAGCAAATTAGGGAGAAAATACGCAGCAAAGTAGTTGGCGGTAACATACGTGTAAGGGAGTCCTTCAGCCTCAACTGCTCGGCGGATTTGAGCTTTCATAGCAAATGCTGATTTTGCTGGCTCAACAGCTTGAACTCGATCCACATCATTCCCAAACTCTGAAGGGAAGAACCTCTGACCAAAATTCACAACCATCAGAGAAAAAGGAAGAGGAAGAAACAAGGATTGAAACAAAGACACCAACCTTAATGTTTCCAGCTTCCTTAATTGCAGCAATGATCTTAACCTGATCTGCAATCTGCATGAACCCCACTGTGGATATCACAACATCCACTTGTTTTATTGCCAGAACCAAACTCTCATGGTTGTACAAATCTCCCTGCAGGATTTTCACAAACACCACAGGAACGTTAATCCTATGGACTCGTCAATTCTTCAAAAACCCTTTAATACATCAAGAATCACTTACATATAGCAATGTGACACCCAAGTTCTTAAAATTCTCCACAACTTTTCCCTTAAGAGGATCAGAGACAGTGCTCTCCCTGACCAAGGCAAAGGTGGGATGGCCGGCCTTTGCACTGGCTTCAACAATGAATTTTCCGATGTACCCAGTTCCTCCAATGATCAGAATCTTGCTTTTCTCAGCCATTGAAGCACCTTCAAACTACAGTAATAGGAATGGGTCAAATATGGTAAAGTAACAGTGGGTATGAAAAGGTTTGATGCTTATTTCTTGAGTTTGGCCCCTCTAATATAGATCAATTAATATAGGAAATGACCAAATTAATTAGACTTTTTTTTTTTATTTGGCCATGACCAAATTAGACTTTTTTTTTTTTAATTTGGCCATGACCAAATTAGAATTTAGTTTCTAATAAATTAGGGAATCTGTTACGTTGTCCAAGGAAAAGCGTAATTTTCAAGCAAAAAATTATTATGTTAAGATGTCTCTTTTAATCAATTTATAGAATGAAAAGTCAATATTGCCCATACGATTCTCAGTGAAATCTGTATTAGGTAAAGGTTCGGTAAAGGGTAATCTTGATATTTTTAAGCTAATTCACATAAATTACGAATTCTGGTAGGAACTACAGTAAACCTTAAATTAAATTATTATTTATATGAAGTGTTTTACACGCCATGTTAGAAACTGGATGAACATGGCCATTATGCTGGGAAAATTCATTCCTCTAATTTTGTTTATTTATAAGATTATTACTACCATCTAGAAGCAGAACAAAACGAGTATTTTTATTATTTTCTCAATCTATGGTTTTTGATTGGCAAGCCTTTTTTTTTTCCCCCCATGTCTAAATAAAACAGGTAGAAATTAAATTAAGTTAAAGTGTTCTTTTATTGAATTTTTTTTGGAGCAGAAGATGGAGGGTATTCCAGAACGTTTGATAACTGCAAATGCAAGTTTGATGGCTTTCTGCTTATTATGTTTTTGAAAAACCAGTTGGTGTAAGGGGTAAGAAACCATGATGATATTTATGCTTTCACTTGAAACTTCCAGAGGAAATATAGTCGTTGAAAAGATAAGCCAAAGGGGACCAAGAGGAGAGAGTCTCAATCATAAACTACAGGGAAAAAGTTGAATGAGGTAGTTAGCATATTAATTTGATTTTTGGACACCTTACCTAAGCGTAAATTGTTAGGTTAAACCGTTCATGAATTAAAAATATTTAACAAATGCGTAATGATTACTAAAAAGTAAAAGTAAAAGAAAAGAAAAGAAAAGAAAAGAAAAGAAAAAAACCTCTTTTTTATAGAAGGACAAGATCTCAGCTCTAGACTGTTAATGCCAACCACTGAACATAACAAGTGACATTTGTTTCCCAACAAGAGTAGATAATTAGGACCTGTAAGGCTCAAACTTCATGTTCCCACCCTCTCCTACTCCCTCCCTCAATAATTACCTACCTCAGATAAAATAAATAAATAAATGATTATTGGTTATAGGTCATTAAGATTAGTTGTTCTTGTTACTTATTCTCCACTTTTTTAGGGATGACTGTTGAAACCCATTTGAAACGGGTCGGGGCAGACCGGGTCCAACTGTTCCCACCAATTATGTCCCTTGTCACTTAGGGCTGGGCTTCATTGCTCGTGAGTTCTCTGGACCAAGTAACCTTCTTCTGGGTCTTGGGTCTTAGGTCCAGGCCCTGAACTTTGATATTCAGCATCTAGTACACACGGTGCTGCAGAATCAAGAAACCAGAAGACAACATTTTCACGAGATTACTGAAATTTCAAAATAATAACATTAAAAAGAATACTTTTTTTTTGTCAGAAAAATGCTTACCTTTGTTTCGCTGGATCTCCCCAGTTTTCCCATCCCTGGGGCAGCACCACATTAGACATGTAGGTTTGAACAAATACGACTTTAGAATATGCACCCCACGGCCTGCCTAACACCGTGCTCTCGACTCCGGTAATATTGCAACCCAAGAATATAAACCCTGTGTTCTTCGATGGAGATTGCCTTTGCTGTGCTGTAATCGCTCTGGTTCCCTCAGAGAGTGAACGCAAATGACATTTCTGCAAAACCCCTACAAACAGTCTGTAATATGTTATCCAAATCCTGAAATTGCTTTGTACACAATTAACATAGCTAGACGAAATATTTCCTTTAATTACCTCAAAAAGAGAATAGGCATTGGCGCATTGCCACAGTTAAAATCAACGGCTCCTTCGATGTAGCAATTGCTATAGTAATGTCTTCCATTGTCATCAAACAATGTGTCCTGTTAAGATAGAATCTTGCACCCAAAGAAAGCTGCCCTGTCTGCTGATACCCTCAACGCAACGGCTCTTGCACCGGTCCCATATGTATTCTGCCATGAAAAAACAAAACCACATCCATAACATTAGCTACACTAATGTTTACAGGCACAAAATGTATTCCTCTGACTAGGGTTATCGCCCTTTACCTGAATGGTAAGGAATCGGCCAATGAAATCGGAAGCCTGAACGGAGAACGTAGGAGATTGCAATATATCCCCACTATCATTCCAAGTTATGATTGTCTCACTTGCCTTTGTTCCACTTATTGTAATAAAGGGCTTATCTACCGTAACAACAGTCTTCCCTTTATACACACACACCAGGTCTGACCAATATGAATACGCTATACGTCCTCCAAGTTGTCAGGCGGCACAGCATCAATGGCATCTTGGATTTTTTGGTAGTCTCCCTTCCCATACTGATCCACTCTAATGAGCCGCGCAGGCACGGACCTTTGATCTTCAGCTCAAGCATAACAGACCATAATGTTCAGAATGAAAATCGCAAAGAAAATATACGAGCAGGAGCCATTTTTCGTGTTGGTTTTGAATCAAACTAAGCAAAAAAACGTACACTAGTGGATACATATGCAAAATGTTGGAATTAGAATTTTCTTTTATACTGAAGGAGAACCGTTCTCTTGACATGGAAGTCTGAGATGCATAAATATAATTAGAAATTCAAGCAACTTCAGAGGTGGCCTTTAAACAGAAGTCATCGGCGAACAGACATTTTGGTTGATGATTTTTATGTCTAAATGCTTTTAATAGGTAGAATTTTTTTTTTTTTTTTCTGGTTTCTTCGTTTGTTTGTTTTGAAAGTAAAACGTGGTTGCTCTGTTTGAATTAAGACCAAAGCAATAGATGTTAGAAGAAGGAGTAATTCAGGGGAGCCTTAAACAGTAGCCTTAGACATTTTTGTGTTGAATCTCCTTATTGCTGCCTTGTTTTACTGGAACTTTACGATTTTGAGCTTCGACCAAATTCTATGCCGTCTTCTGTTTCCTTAAGAGGGTACTTTGATTCCGGCGTTCATAATGTTGGGCTTTGTTCGGTACCACCGTTTTATATATTTATTTTTTTATCCTCTATTTGGGTTGTTGAGGCCCTTATTTCATGATTGAATAGAGGTCAAGGCCCAATGTAATAATCTTCTCTCTCATTTTGTTGGGCTCCCCAATTACATAGTTTTCGAATTTACTGGGTTTGGATTTAGGGTTTTTTTTTAAAAAAAAAAAAAATTAAATAGTAACTGTAGAACGGTTAATTCAACAATTAAGAATTTTAAATTTTAAATTGAAAATATCAATTTAAGTTTTAAGTTAGATGAAAATGAATTTGAGCATATGAGAGGATTATCCCTTCTTATATACTGTGTAATCTAATGTAAAAAAAAAAAAAATAGTAACTAAAGAGTAAAAGACATGATAAGAAAAGGATTAACAAAATGTCCCAATAAATAATATCAATGATATAACGTTTTGATGGAAGATGCATGCCACCGAATCTTATCGCATAGAATATGCCAATCAAATTCATGTCGAGGCATCAGGCAAGGCTCATACCTAGACCCAACTAGATCTATAGAAAAACTTGTCATATATATGTATACATGAAACCAATAGCAGAAGACCAAATTAAGCTGTCTTTTCTATATATACCCCACTAGGACATCGAGATGTATGCGGTGGTTTGGTTGGTGAGTGGTCCATAATGTTTATTGAAAAATGGACTTAAAACAAAAAAAAAAAAAAAGCTTCGGCTTAAAAAGAAAGAACAAACAATTACATTAAGCCGTTAATTTCATAAATACATACTTAGTGCCCACAAAGACTTTGGTTGGTCATATACTTTAATCTAAAGGGTCTTTAATTATTGGTGAGAGGCAAATTTTTTAATATTAAAATAATATTTTATCTATCAATAATTATAAATTATGTAATTTGTGCAAAAGTGACTACAAAATTATAAACTCTTCAAGTAAAATAATAATACAACAAGGACCCCTTGTATAAGTCTCCTAGCATCTTTTCACAGAATTTTTTTTTATTTAATATTTAAATTCTAAATTTTATTTAAAAAATAAATACTTTTCATTCAAATGTACGTATCATTATTTTCTCTTAATAATATTAATAAGTCTAGGTTGCGGGAAAAAAATTAAGGTTACTCTACCATACCTTGAACAAAGGAGCGGCGGCGACCCATTGCAGGTACGATTTAAGAAAACATCCCACTTAGCCCTAATTTTCCGGATGATTAGCCCCACATATGCAGAATAAGCCTATAAGGGGACTGTAGGCTCTACATTTGACACAGACAAAATCATGATAAGGAATAAACCATGTTGGCTTGTGCAGCAGTGTGTTCTTCCTGCTCGCCAGCTAGACGAATTAATGGAGAACTGATGAACTACACAATTGGAGTGATTAGTTTTTATATATTTTGATATTAACTCATAAAATAATATTTATTTATACTAAATATAGTTTTTAAAGTTGAAAAGTTATTTAAATAGTAGTATAATAGTACTACTATAATTTTTTTGGGCTAAGATTTGTTGTATTTCCTCAAATGGAATAAATAATTTGCTTTATGCTAATATACTCGAAGGCCCAAATTGTGAGAATTTTTTTTTTATTGAAACAAAAATTATTTTGTGACAAGTTTTCTTGACAATAAATTCAATTAACAGTTACATGAAATTAAACAAAAATGAATGTAATTCTATCATGTCAAAGACTTACTAATAATAAGCTTGTTTATTGGGAAAAAAAAAAACCAAAAACCAATCTTACTAATAAAATTGAGTTGCCAATAATTTAAATAATTCTATTTAATATAATTATAATTTTTTATTTTTATAAATTTTATAACTTTAAACCAAAAAATTAATTTATTTTTATATATTTTTACAACATATATAATAATTATTAAATATTAAGAAAACTAGTTTTAATTAAATTATTAAATAAATTTATATATTTTGTTGTCAATGTGAAAACTTGTCTTGGTCTTAGTTTTTATTTTTAGTAATTACAAAATTTTTAAAAATTAAAGTAAATAATAGAATCACAAGTACATTCAAAGAGTGAGTGACTTGAGTTAAGTGAAAATAAAAGAATTAACTTCCATATTCCAATCCAAAACTATAAAAAATAAAAAATAAAAAATCCCAATCAACATTCATTAAGGATTATTAAAATTGCAAAAAATTTAATATTTACTAGTTTACTTCTTTTTTTGAATAAATTTATAAAAGGTTGGATTCGAAACTGAAGGCTCAAGTGCTACTACTGCTTCACTTATTAATTATTAATATAAAAAAATTATAATATAAACTGTATTATACTCTTATCAAAATAAAAGAATTTCATTAATTAAAATGGTAATGAAACTTGACTATGTGCCACGTGTCATTTCCACGAAAATTGGAGGGTAAATTATTCTCTGAACGAGGATTCACAGAACATAAAGTCATAAACCCCGCCACGGCCACTTAATTTAACAGGCAAAAAAGTGGGGGTATTTTTGTTTATATTAATTTTTTAAAATTTAATAATTATATTTTTTCTGAATTAATTTAAAATCGAATAATTTAAAACAATTTTATTATTATTATTTTATTTATAAAACATAAATTTAATAATTTATTTTAAAAAAATCGAATTTTTCACTTTTACCAACAGCTTGTTTTAGTGGGGGTATTTATATACGATAATTTTGCGTCTTGTTAAAGCTTTAAATTATAAGATGCGAAGTTTGGATCAAGTAGCACGCAAAACACGAAGCTACTTTTTTTTTTTTTTTTTTTTTGGCGGGTGCTGGTGGAGAGTTGCAGGTGGCCGCAGCGGTGGCGGACGCAGACTGAGGGAGCGGCGCAACCACACGCGGTTGGCAGCATTATTGTCACATATATTATCTGCATTTCATCGAACCTCACTCTTTCTCAGCCTTTTCTTTGTCCGAGACATTGGTGACCAGCGGCCACCTCGAGACATTCTCCATTTCGCCCATCCTCGATTCCGCTTTTTCTTCGATCTCTCTCCCCTGAATTTCGTGTTTTTCCAGGAACTTGTCGCTGCTTTGGTACATGAAATCCCTCTTTCTTGCAATTTTCGAGCTTCTCTTTTTTGTTCCCGAGATCAATTTATCCTGTTGTGGATTTAAATTTCTTACCATTGTTGAATATCTGATCTCTTAAGATTTCATTTTCCATGCTTTGAATCAATTTTTGTTGAAATGTGAACAATCTATGAATGCAATTCCTTTATATCCTTTGAGTTTTGATTTCGGTTTGGATAACTCCGTATGTGTGGAAACTTGTCATATTGTTTTGTTTCTTTTGTTTGGAACAATTTGATCCGAAAACTTGTATACATTTTCTTGTTTTTGTTAGGAACAGTGTTCTGAGATTCCTATGACAATCCTATTTATGTGCATTCATTTTTTTTTTTTTTTTTCTGCTAGAACTGTTAGTTCAATGGGGATTTCATTCAAGAGCGTTATTCGTGAGTTTAAGGAAATGAAAGATGGAATTAGTGGTGTGTCAAGGAAAGGTTCAGACTTGAAGCATCTACGTCGCCAATCATATATTGTACCGGAAGCCTCTACATCTTTATGGGCATTAGTTGATCAGGGTCGGTGGGCAGATATGCCACCTGAATTGCTTTTAGATATAATTAGGCGGGTAGAAGCTAGCGGAACCTCATGGCCTGCCAGGAGAAATGCTATTGCTTGTGCTTCAGTTTGTAGGTCATGGAGGGGGCTCACGAAAGAGATAGTTAGGACTCCAGAGCAGTGTGGGTTGCTAACCTTTCCCATCTCTCTCAAGCAGGTACATCTTACCCTTTATACTTTTCTTAGTTCTTCTGTTTTGTCATTTGGTTTTGAGTTCTTATATATTTGGTCTTTTATTAGCCTGGACCAAGAAATGCTCCAATTCAATGCTTTATTAGGAGGGAAAGGGAGACCTCAACGTATCGATTGTATCTTGGTCTGAGTCCTGGTAATTATCACCATTCTTCGTGGTCTACCGTTAACGACTTACCTGTGTGTGCTAGGAACTGGGTTGGCTTTGTTTTTATCTTCGCATTTTTCATTTTTTTGTCCTTTAATGTTTGAATCTCATACTCAACAATTTCTAGTTATCAATTTCTATTGGCAATTTATTACAGATTAGATTCTTCTATAGCTGAATAATTTAGGGTCATCTATTATTGCAGTATGCTTCTTTAGTTTCAAACTTTCAGTTATTTGTTAACTTCTGCAGAGTGTAAGTACAGTTTGGTTTCTGTTAAATGTTTCTGGGTCTTGAAACTTGTGCCATTTTTTAGGATAGCCCAGTTTTGATCTTTTTGGAATTTTATTATCATTAAATGTCTCTTGACACCATCATTCATAAACAATGCACAAAAGCCAAAAATATTCAAATTACTGAGTTCTGTTTTTTTTTTTTTTTTTGGATTAATTTACAGCTTTGTCAGGCAATACAACTAAAATGTTGTTGGCAGCAAAAAAGGTTCGAAGGACCACAAGAACTGAATTCCTGATATCTTTAAATGGAAATGATTTCTCTCGATCAAGTAAAAATTTTGTGGGAAAATTGAGGTAAGCTGAGCTTTTTAGCTACATCATTTGTTAATTGGTCATGCTATTCATCAGCAAAATTTGAACAGGTCTAATTTCCTGGGGACTAAATTCACCATGTACGAGAGTAAACTTTCAAGACAATCTGTAACTGAGTCCAATTTCCTTTTGCATCGAAGAATCCATAGTGAGCAGGTGTGCACCATAGCTTATGAGCTCAATTTTCTCCGAACTAGAGGCCCGAGGAGAATGCTGTGCATTATGAATTCAATCCCAACGTCTGCAATTGAGGAAGGGGGAACTGCTCCAACTCCAATGGAGTTCACAGGTTGCTCTGATGTGCATTTTTCTCCGTTATCATATTCCAATGTAAAGAAGTCACCGTTTAGATTCAGCTCTTCTTGCTCTGCTGAGCCTCGGGAATCAATCCACAGTGCAAGCAGTCCACTGGTCTTGAAAAATAAAGGTCCTAGATGGCATGAACAGTTACAGTGTTGGTGCCTGAATTTTAAAGGGCGAGTTACAGTAGCCTCTGTGAAGAATTTCCAGCTGGTTGCAGCTGTGGAGCCAGGGAAAAACATTGCTGCAGCTGAACAAGAAAAAGTGATTCTTCAATTTGGAAAGATTGGGAGAGACATTTTCACTGTGGATTATTGCTATCCCCTATCTGCCTTCCAGGCCTTTGTAATCTGCTTAAGCAGCTTTGACACAAAACCAGCTTGTGAATAAGAGTTCTCTTCATCTCTTAGTAGGCGAGACAATGATTCTGTGCTGTCCCCCACATATTTGGTTGTACATATTCTCATTCACAATTAATTTAGGCTTTGCCCATTTTCATCGGTAACTGTCTTTGTTCCTCTGCTTACTTCTTTAATGTAGCATCGACAGCATGAAAAGTTCATGGTAAGTGGCACGATCTATATATTTCCAGCCACATTCCTTAAGAGCTGGTAACTTCATCACAATCTATGCATTTTATCTTTTAAGTTTAGAAAATTGCAGATGACATGATAAAGCAACAGGCAGTTGGTGTAAAATTTTTGGATGAAATGCCATCTTTATTGTTGATTTATTGTATTCATTCCTTCCACACGCATACACATACTGTAATGCAATTATTTTGCACTGATTTACGTGTTTAGAAAATCCCTCCTTCCTTATCTTTGTTCTTCTCTCCACAGCTATATTTACATCCATGACGACGTGGCCCCTTAGGGTTATCTGGCTCTGAGTCACTTGGTTCCAGGAAAAGTCCTCTGAGGCATCGTCTTCTTATTGATGGATCATAAGTAAGCTTCTCTGCTGGGATAATGTTGAACTCAGCCTTCTTTGTCTCAATAGGTTCTGACTTAGTACGTGGCTTGGTTTGTTCTGCTAAACTATGAGAAAATACCAGCTTGACTCCTGGATTTCTTTCTGTCACGGAGCTGTCAAACACAATTGAATTATTGATGCTCTGTGTATTACTGTTTACATATGCTTTTGATGCTGAATCTTCTTTGGTCACTGAGTCTTTAGGCTGTTTCCCTTTGTAGCCTATTTCCCCATCTGTAGTTGCTTCAGTGCTGTCATCTGGGTTCGTTAGGTAAGCCCGGTGAATGTGTATTGATTCATTCTTTTTCCCTGATTCTGAACCCAGGCTCATATATGCTCCTCTGTTTTCCCCCGCAAGGGTTACTATTCTGACTGATTCTTCATCCATAGGCAGCTTTGGATGCTCTGTGGTTAGCTTATGAACGAACTTTGAAACATCTTCTCTGATTCCTTGTTGAAGGGGAACTTGTTCCACGTCGACAGGAACATGCCTTTGATGATGATTGCTTAGCTTATGCCTGTCCTCTGGACGTGTTGAACTCACTGGGTCAATTTTCTTCTCATCGGTTGTTGAGGTTATCCATGGCTTCTCAGTCGCAACTTCTAGCCTTTCCGGCTGTGTTTCTCCTGCCTCCAATTTGGTGCCTGGTAGCTCTTTCTCTATGATTAGCCCTTCAACTTTCTTCCCTTCTTCTCTTTTATTCGACTCGGATGATTCAGCAAATGTTTTTACGGCCACTGTCGAAATTGGTACTGTTTCTGCAACCGGGACTGATGCTTGGGGAGATTGGACTGCCACCTTGGATGGTTGTTGAATGGCAGTTTCAGTTGGAGTTTTTCTCCGATCTTCAGACTTGCTTTTTGGTTTTGGTCGAGCCTCTACTGAGGGTTGTGGTGGTGCTGCCAGTTTTGGTTCCTCTTGAGAGGCAGATGGTGGGGGCTTGGGGCTGTCTTCTGTTGTTACTTGCAATTGCTTTGCTGGAGAGGGGGGTTTATATACTGCTTCAGTCATTGCAGGAGCTCGAGTGGTGGCTTTGCGTGTCGGAGATGGTTGTGAGGATGTTTGGCCTGCAATCTGAGAGGCCAAACGAGATGGGGATGGTGGCTTGTGGGCTGTCTGTGCTGTTTGTTGGGACTGGGAAGTGGTGCGGGATGGTGATGGGGGCAAAGATGCAACCCTTGATTGTGTGGCTGCACGAGATGGTGATTGGAATTGAGAGGATGCCCGATTTTGAGTTCTACGAGCCGTTGATGCTGGTGGAGTGATTCTAGATTCAGCGGACCCGCGAAGCGGTGATGGAGGTGGAACAGCGGCTCTGGTTGAAGTTGTTCCCCGAGCTGGTGATGCTGGCTGAGTGGCTCTAGATTCAGCAACTCCACGAGATGGTGATGGCGGCAAAGCAGCATCTCTTATTTGAGTTGCTGGACGAGCTGGTGCTGCTGGCTGTAAAGCTGCCCGCGTTTCACCTGCCGCACGTGGCGGTGCTGTTGCCTGAGGTTCTGTTCTTGCTTGTGGTGCTTGAGCCTGTGGAGGTGGCGACTGTGCCTGCGCTATCCCTGCAGGCCGAAATGGAGGCCGCTGAACAGAGATGTTGGTCGTTGGCTGAGCAGCGCCTTGGGATTGTGCTTGAGCATTGGGACGGGGCGCTTGGGGTTCTGTTGCCTTACGGGAAGCAGTGGAGGATAGCCAAGGAAGTCGGAAACGAAAAAATTGTCTATGATCTCCCATGATTGATTAAGAAAACATGCACAACGGAAATGGACAATATTTGAGGTCTTGTTAAAGGTGAACAGATATACGTATATATAATTTTGTGTTTTATACCTTAGAAAGCGTCTACAATCTTTTACAACAGCGAATTTCTCACAATCTTTCACTTTCTTCTTGCTTTTCCCAGGGGACAAATCCTTCTTTATAAGAAAATCAGGATTCTCTTGCGAGATTTTGCTTCACCGTGCAGTCTAGTATCGATACTTTGCCTGAATTTCAGCTTAAAGAGCATGTTCAAATTTCGTTATTCAAGATTCGTGTGATCCAAGAGTAAATATGAAGAAGGAAGAAGTTAATCTTTTCCTTGATCTAGCCATTCAAGATAAGAATTCCTTCATTATACATTCACAAGTTGTACAAGGCAAGGTATTCCCTACCCTCCTTGCATCGCAGCCATTAAAAGGACCATCCAAGAACAGTTTCATGGCTTCACCATCAAATTATCTAAAAACCATCAAGAGATAGCAGTTTTTATAGTAATTCTACCGTGCAGTTTCAAGATGCAGGGACTAATCCGAGGGGTAAGATCTTGCTGGGAAACGGTCAGGCCCGCAATTATAGAGCAGTCTCGGGGGAGAATCGCTGTAGAGAGGAAGAGCGTGTTCTCGCGTTTTGGATGTGCCACCTCTGAGTCCCAGCAAGAGAAGGGTTTGGAGAACGTAACGGTAGCAGAGATACTCATGACCAAAGGTGAAGAACAAGTTGGGTCTTGGCTCTGGTGCCGCATCAACGACACTGTTGATGATGCCATGAAGAATGTAGGTATCTACAACATTTTAGGAAGCAGAATGAACACCCGTTTCATTCACTTTGAATGTGTTTCAGAATTCAGACAACATCAGCTATTAAAAGAAAACGAAATATTATCCTGCAGATGGCAGAACATAATATCGGGTCATTGGTGGTACTAAAGCCAGGGGAGCAACAACATATTGCAGGAATCATCACAGAGAGAGGTAAAGCTTTTACTGCAACATGATGTTACAAAGAAAGCACCAAAATCACACACACGATTCACAGAAAAAAAAAAAAAAAATCAATGATGGGATCAATTGTATTATGTTTAAGCATATAACAAGTTCACGTGACCCAACAGATTATCTGAGGAAGATCATTGGGCAGGGAAGATCTAAATACACGAGAGTTGGGGAAATCATGACTGATGAGGTTATTTCCAGCAACCTTTGTACAGTTTTTCTCCTAACTCTACAATTTACTAATCTCTCATCTAAACCTACCTTAAATTGATATCTTTCACAGAACAAGTTAATTACAGTGACATCTGACACGAACATTCTTCGAGCAATGCAACTTATGACAGGTAATCAACATATTAACATGCATGTAATAATTCATTATTATGGAAACAAAGTCATTTTTATATCAAATTCTGCAATAACTGATTGCTATTCCAATGATCACAGACAATCACATACGGCATGTTCCTGTCATTAATGGGAAAATAGTGGGCATGATTTCGATTGTAGATGTTGTCCGGGCAGTTGTGGAACAACAAACTGGGGAACTAAAGCGATTGAATGATTTCATCAAAGGAAAATACTATTAGACTGTATAAAAGAACAACTTCATGTCGACTAAGGAAAGCTATTGAAACTATACACAACAGGGCTAAAATGTAACACGCAACAGCTAAGAAAATTGATTGAATAAAAGCTGATTTTCAACCATAATTCCAATCAGCTTTTTACCAGTGGGCAGCCTGTATGTTTTTTGGGCCTTTTTGGGCTTTACTATGATGGGCCTTTATTTGGGCCTTCTGTTTTCTTTTGTTTTTTGGGGTGTTAAAATTTTTTCGGCCAGCAGCATAGATCTTTAGGGGTTGCTACTTGATTTGAAATTTTGAAAAGCAAACGAGTAAAATAGGAGATTAAAAATAAAATAAATTTATAATCAAATTATTTCTCTAAGAATTCGAGTAACAAAAAATAATTAGTATTTACTTATATTTACAAAATGTAAGGTATCACTAATGTTTGTAATTATCAGCTAAAATACTAGCTCTAATTCAAGTTATCAACCAAAATTTTGCAAAATGAATGTAGGCAAAACATCATTCGTAATGCAATTCATGGTTACTCCCCAATTCCCCATGCTTCTAACAAGCAAAGATAATCTATGTGTTCAGCTGGAAAGAAAGTTGATACTTGGCAGGCAAAAATGTTGATGCTTTCTTTACATCTGGAATCCAAACACCTAGGCATTGAAGATTCTGCAAGTTTCAGCTTCTGTTACATCGTCACAGTAGGCTGATCAGTTCCGATGCAAGTAGCTGTCCCTGACAATTCCCATTGGCAGAAATGTGTACTAGAGATTGGATGATATTCTCACTCATAATCAGCTCACGGTATTCAGCATATTCACGACACAAAGAGAGGAGTACGTCCACGGTGTGCTCTTGTTCCTCCTTGGTACCATCTTCCAAGAGTTTGGCAATGGAAGTCATGCATAGGTTGGCTTCAGCAACTTCAATTTTAGCCTCCTCAATTTTGCACAAGTTTTTGATAAGTTGAATGCAACATCCTGTTAGAGTTGGATTGTCCAGAAAAGAAACCAGTTTTGGGACATA
This sequence comes from Rubroshorea leprosula, assembly GCA_020521535.1. Classification (NCBI taxonomy): domain Eukaryota; kingdom Viridiplantae; phylum Streptophyta; class Magnoliopsida; order Malvales; family Dipterocarpaceae; genus Rubroshorea; species Rubroshorea leprosula. Next base: position 375,985 of record BPVZ01000141.1, on the reverse strand, counting down.
ATTCAGAAATACAATATGGTAAGCAACATCAGTGTTGATCGAGAGATTACGGAGAATCTTCAAACCAATCTCCTCATATTCTTTGATTTCTGTGTCAAAGACTTTCAGGATGGAAGGCAGAACGCCGGTTGCCAGAATTCTAGAAACATAGTATTGTTGTTGGGACAACAATTCCATGACCGCAAGGGATTCTCCAGCTAGCTCAGAATCCAACAATGATGTCAAAAAATAAATTACATCATCATGGCAGTAGGATAGTTCAACTCTGCATGCAACCAGTGATGTCTTATTAGGATAAGATGTGAATAGGAAGAAAAATAATACCTTCAAAAGCAGGGCAGTGACTGAAGCATTTTCTGGTTCCCATAACAAAAGAAGTTACCCGGAGAGCAAAATTACCTGACAGCGCTCAAAATTGCTAAAAGCACCTCCGCTCCATCTTTCTGCACCTCTGCATCACACATTTCACCTGCATCCTCCAGAAATCTGAGCAGTAGTTTCACATGACTATTTGAAAACGTTAAATGGAAGGCCTTTTTGGTGTCTTTTAGTTGTTCTTTAGCACTTTCTATGACTTTGCATTGGGATCTCCATGAGAGGTTTTCAAGTTCTGAGAGAGAGGCTGCATTGCTTTCATGATCACCTCTGGCCATAGCACAGTCATGCCTTTGTCTGTAAGGATCCTCATTCGCCAAAGGCATCTCAGACATAGAATCCTTGCTATGTTTCCCATCTGACAAATCTGAACTACAATCTGTAAGTGACGGGTGACGTGATAGATTGCTAGTCTGAAGTTGCAAAGCAGCAATGGAACTGCCAAAGCTAGCAATGGATCCAGAAGTTTCTAGTGAGTAAATCCGGGGAAGAGGTAGCTGTGAAGGCTCAGGAATTTCTATTCCGTGCCTTAAACCCCATTTCAAAATGAGGTCTTTTACTGCTATGTTTGGAGTAAGGGAAAGATTCTCCAACCTCAAATGGGTCACCGGACATGTCTGATTACCGTCATTAAACCACTTCTCTATCCAAACTCTCTCAAATGACTGTCCGGAGGCAATAACTATAGGATCATAAAACAGTCTCTCAGACATGGGGCATTTAAATTCTTCAGGGACCTCAGGAATGCCAAAGTCAGCAGAAGAAGCCTCATCCTGCATATTTTCCACCCCATGCTCTGGTGCAAAGGATGCAAAATTGTGTTCATCATGCTGAGGAAACTTCTTCTTAGGTTGATGTTGCCAAATTGATTTCCCATACTTTTCCAAAAGATATAAGAGATAATCTAGTATTTTCTTCTTTATCAAGTCTGTTTTCTGTAGCCTACCATGTAATTTCTTAATAGACCTTCTTTCCACCAAAAGAGCCAAAGGGGATGTAATGTTCAACCTCAAAGCCGCAAATTGAAGGGTCTTGATATCTGATTGGATACTAGAGTTGGATACAGATATGTCCTGTCGAAGCAGAGCTAGTATATTTGCTCCAGCCTCATGTTCAGAAGGTTCTAGAGGAAATTTTGCATTGCTAAGTTCATCTACAATTCCAGATACCTGTAAATATATGTTTTAGTGTGTGAAGAACATAGCACGTAGCACATCAGTTCGTGTTGTCAATATTTTTTTATTCCAAAGACAATATAATGCCTAAACCTAACAAATAAGATTTAAACTCAGCAAACAAGTGAAGTTTCATTTTTCCTCATAATTCATTCCTGGAAAATAAGAATAACTCAGAAGCTAAAAGGGGAACAAACCTTTGCAGCCAATGATGGTGGAACCATATTTTGTACTTGACTCATAGAGTGCCCCAAACTATTTCGAATTTTTTCACATCTAAAGAGTATCTTGTCGGCTGTAATTGCCTAAAATATGTGATAAATATAATTATCAGCCAAAATAATATAACAGAAAATCCTGAATGTAAACATAATTGGGATATTCATTACTTTTAACTTCAAAAAACTCTAATTTAAAACTCTGCTTTTATTCCAAAACTTTTCTCCAGTTTGGCACATAGTGTTTCCACAAAACTCAATAGCATTTACTTTTTGTATGAATAAAAACAACATCAGCAACTGACAGACATACCAAGTAGAGTTTGCTGGACTCAGTGCAGTGCTGGATCAATAACTTGGCTTTTTCCATTGCCGCATGAAGTGAGCATAATGCTTGTATTCCTGATGTGCATCCTGGCCGAGCAGCCTCAACAGCTAAAAACACATATGAAATTCGATCAATGTATTTGTTAAGCTCTTGGCACATTAACCGATGCATCTGCAACCATAAGTGATAATCAGAGAGGAATGTTTAAGTAGTAGCAAACAACTGCGCAAGAACTAAAGGAAGAATCAAGTTGGAATCAATAACTTATCTATAGAAAGGAAAGAAACAAAGCCGATTAGATATAGCTCAGAGGTAAAGAACAATATCTTTGGAAAATGAAAAAAAAATGATGACTAAGTTGGAAAAACTTATTATCAATTACCTTAATTCTATTATAAGATGGAACTTCCACACTCTCAGTAGCAGCTTTCCCCATCAATAGAAAAGAGTAGTAGTCAATCTGCATGTGCAGAGAGACAATACAATTATCCCAATGATTTTAAAATCAAAAATCAAAGTTACTCAGGAGGACAATTTCAAAACAAACTTAATTACAGCAACAAAATTGGTGGCAAATTACAAAATTACGCAGGTTTCTTTGACCAAATCCTATATGCGTCTGAGCCAAGCCCATGACAATAATTTCTAAGTAAGGATTAAGATACTTATAAGTCATAGGCAAAAAACGTAAGCACTCTAGAACAGGACAATCAAGCAAAGTAGTAATTAAGGAGCATCAGTGTCATGCATGCTCAGGAGCAATGAGTCTTTCTTCCCTTTCAATAGGTCAGTTCGCATGCAAAATAAATGAAAGAAAAACAGAATTTTCTGAAGCTTACCTAGATGCTCGACCAACAAAAAAGCCAGAATGAAATCCACAGGAGATCCAATACAGAAGAAACACCAAAACTGCCTGCATAATCAATTACCTAACATCAAGAAGTCCCTGAAATATGTCCAGTTTGGCAAGAAGGAGGAGCCTTGAGACAGAAACTAGATGGTCAAGGGGGCGTGAAAGTGGCTGTATTAACATTTATGATGAGAAGACTGAGGCTGAAGGGGAAGAAAACAGCGAGGTTTTTCAAATAGTAGAGAATGTTTCTGTTTCTCTGGCCGAACGTCCAAAAAAGCGTAGGGAGAAAAATATGAGAAGCAGCAAGCCACACCGTCCATTGACCAAAAAGTAAACAAGAATAATTAAGTAATAATGATATTTATCTAAAAGCATTAAGAATTCATTTTTCTTCGAGTTTCAAACACTGTATATCTGCACCTGACCCTTCAAGTGGCTTTCGGGTTATTTTAAAGTTTGCAGTCCCACTTAGACAAGGCGGTTTGAAATTCGAATCCCATTCTTATTATTTTGTTAAAAAAAAAAAATACTGTATACCTAATCAAGCCCTAGCATCACTGCTGAGCTCGTAATATGTATCAAATATTTTTATGTATATCAAGTTTTAAGTTTTTATTAAGATATTTATAATTTTTTTGTCTCAAAATTTATTTTTATTCAAAAAATAATATATATATATATACATATACTTAACTAAAATAAACAAAATTATGGCCGACTTTATTTTGATATTCATATTATGTGAAATGAAAACTCTATATATAAAACACTTTTAATCAGTATAAATACTTTTAATTATAATGATGTTGCAGTTTGTGATAAATTTTTTTATTTAAAATTATGGTAAATTAATACATATCAATTTATTTAATATTATATTATATAAATAACATTACACGTGTAAGAAATATTAAACCCTATAGTGTAAGATAAGAATGCTTTCATAACAATATATTGTTGTTTCTATCACAATTATTTTTTTACTCTTTTTTTTTTCCATAGAAAATTTCTGCAAACTGAATAGGAGTAGGGTCTCACTCAAACATCTTAGACAAAGAGTGTTTAGCTTAACCTTCTTCTTCTCCTGGGTAAGTAGAAACTAAGAAACAACTCAGAAACACACACACACATGCTCAAGGTCAAATAATATTCCAAGTTATACGGGTGACAAAAGGTAAGTACAAGTTCAGTACTAGATCACTTGGTGATTACTCTTTTAATAAAAA
>BPVZ01000141.1:273852-284621 GCA_020521535.1 Rubroshorea leprosula | reverse complement strand
TAATTTTAATTGGAATTATTTAATAAATTATTATTTAATTCGAAATTTTTTTATTCAATTATTATACTTAATTTCTAGTGACTAATTTTGTAAGAAACTATTTTATACTTGTTATTTTAGTAACAAAATCATCGAGTACTAGTATTTATTGAATTTTCAAAAATGCCCTTCTTTTATTTTTGGGGATATGTTTTTTTAAAACTAAAAATGCTGTCACACATTTAATTTGTGACCTTTTTGTTTCATCATTGATAATAACATTTGTAACGAGTTTTTTTTTGTCACAAATACTCCTAATTGTGACTAACATGGTAGTATTTGTTTCATTTTTTTTGGTCACGGATAATTTTGATTGTGATTAAAAGGAAATGTCACAAATGATTCAGTATTAGTAACCAAATTTTATGTCACAAATAATTTCTTCTGTGACGAGTTACACAGGTTACAAATGAAATTCTTTTTTGTCACAAATAATCGTCATTGTGACACAAAATCATTACAAATATGTTAATAATTGTGTCTTTTTTTACCGTCACTAAAATCATGATTTGTTGTCACCAATGCAAAATTAGTTATTATTAATTTTAGTGACTCAATATTTGTAACAGACAGTGACCAGTCAAATTTTAATTACAAATATAATTTGTAACTAAAAAATTTTATTTTTTTGACTAATTTTACCATTACAAAAAAACTCATTTCCTTGTAGTGGTTTAAGAGTTTTATTTTTCTACAAGTAATTTTATAAGTGTTCATTATATTCATGTTGTGCAAATCTTGTGGTGATTGAAAGTTTGATGATTAAATGAAGAAAATTAGAAGAAAAGGACTTGAATGCAAAGAGCTGAAAAAATGAGGCTCCAAGGATAAATCTAGAAGTTTGAGGACTCAAGGGAAATTTCTCCATATTTGATTAAGAGCAAAAGTAGCAAATTCCGTGAAGTTGTTGTAACCTGCAGCGCGGAAGGAATTCCAGTAACATTGTGGGTTCCGCACCCTGATGGAGGTTCCAACCCCTGTTCAAACAACTGTACGGAAAGAAAGAAAAATAAATAAAATTAATTCTCTAGGGCTGCTATCTTAGTTACCAAATGTCCCTATTTTATTCCTAATATAAATAAGAGCCTTTAAAACTATGTTTAGTATCTGGAGAGGCAGCTACCAAACTTCTATTTTCTTCTCCAAGGTAGAAAATTATGTCAAAGGGTAACTAAATTTTCAATAAAACTAGGGAGGATTTTAATTGAGGAGTTTGATTTGTTATTTTAGTTTGATTCCTTCATGAATTTTATTGTTTAATTTTATTTTTTAGAGATTATTAATTATTTTTAGATTTGAAAACCTTGAAAATTATATTTTTCAAATTTCATATAAAATTAGTTATGCTCTTTTTATGTGTAATTTGTTAGAATATAATTTATTAATAAATTTGTTTTGCAAGTTGATCCTTTACTATAGTATTGTTGATTAGATATATTGTCGCTCTTGGATAGCTTGTAAGGATAGATCAGTTTGTTTTTCATTGAAATTAATTTCTCCCAAAATAAATACATTTATTATTATTATTGGTTTTCAAAGTTAAATTTTTCAATTGTTTGTTTGGGATGTGAAACATGCAATTGAGTAATAAATAAGAATCACAATTTATAACAATTAAATAAATCAATTAAGTAAACCCTAAAGTCTTATTCATCATAATATTGTTTCCAATCTGTTATAATTATCATCTTTTATTTAAATATTTTTATTCTTAATTTTAGAATTCATCTTTCAATTTAATTTCTCATTGTAACAACTCTTTTTATTGATTTAATATAGCTTCCCTATGGATTCGACACCTAAAACTACGCTACAACGACTGCTTAGCCGAAGGGTTTTAATTTTGAGGCGAGACATCACTATGTCTGGTCATATTGTAGTGAGATAAATCAAATCTCCAACCAACTGTCGGTAGTGAGTAAGATCAGCTAATGGAGAACCATCCATGGATGTAAGTCGACCATTGGGCTCAAGAGGAGTAGATGCAGTCTTACTGTCAATGAGTCCAGCTTTAGATATAAGATCATAAGCATATTTTGTTTGAGAGAGAAGATAACCATCATCAAAAAAGGTGGCCTCAAAGCCCAAGAAATAGCTCAAAACACCAAGATATTTCATCTCAAACTTATGACTAAGAAATTGCTTAAGATCATGAATACCTAAAATATCATCCCCAGTAATGATCATATCGTCAACATAAAGAAGGAGTAGAACCATACCATGATCAGTTTTGTGTATGAACAGTGCAGTATCATGAGAACTAGAAGTAAAGCCAAATTCACTGATGGTGTTACTAAATTTTGCAAGCCAGGCTCGAGGTGCTTGTTTCAAACCATACAGAGCTCACTTTAATCGGCAAACTTTGTTTGGAGGATGCTCAAGTCCAAGAGGTGGTTTCATGTAAACTTCCTCTGCAAAATCACCATTTAGAAAGGCATTTTTTACATCCATCTGAAACAATTTCCATCTTTAACAATTTTCATCTTTTTCAGTAGCAATAGCAATCAAACTACGAACTGAAGTAGGACGGGCAATAGGTGCAAAGGTTTCCTCATAATCAATCCCATATTCCTAAGTAAATCCTTTAACAATCAAACGAGCCTTATAACGTTTCACGGAACCATCAGACTGAGTTTTGATCTTGTACACCCATTTACATCCTACTAGAGGCTTTCCAGCAAAAAGATCAACCAAATCCCATGTACAAGTTTTGTCAAGAGCTTGTAATTCATCTTGCATAGCTTGTTGTCAAAGAGAGTTAAAAGAGGCCTCTTGATAGGATTGAGGCTCATGTAAGGAGGTGATAATAGGAAAGCAATGATAATCACGAAAATAGTTAAGAGGATTTCTTACCCTAGTAGGACGACTTTAAGGTGGATTAAGGATCTCATTTTCAGACTCAAGATCAACAGGGTTAGATCCAATAGGTGATATAGAAGAGGTAAGGGAAGAAGACTCAATATTGTCTAACACATTACCAGCATGCAGAACATCTTCAATAGAACCAGGTGGAGCATGTGGAGAGACATCATGGAGCTCATCAAATGTATTTGCATCAGAGCCACTAAGAAATAGCTCAATAAAAAGGTTAGTAAAAAGTGGAGGTTGATCAAAAGATGACACCTTGAAGTTTGATAATGAGGAAAACATGGTGTATTCCCAAAAGACAACATGACATGAGACTCGAAGCTTTTGTGACATAGGATCCCAACAATGATATCTTTTATGTGTAATCCCATAACCCAAAAAACAACATAATCGAGTTTTAGGCTCTAACTTATTATGTTCATGAGGTGGAAGAAGAACAAAACAAATACAATCAAAAACCTTAAGAAGATCATAGGCAGGAGAAATACCATGCAAACATTCGTATGAAGACTTATTATTGATGACCAATGATAGAATCCGATTAATGAGATAAACAGCTGTAAGAGCAGTTTCACCCCAAAATCACTTTGGACAAGAAGACAAAATGAGCAAAGCACGAACAGAATCAAGGATGTGTCTGTGTTTACGTTTGGCTCGCCCATTTTGTTCAAAAGTGTAAGGACAAGATTATTATGCCAGTGTACCCTACTCTTTCAAAAATGATTGAAGTTTAGTATTAAGATATTCCGTGACATTGTCAGTTCTCAAAACTTTAATAATTTTAGAAAACTGAGTTTTGACCATGGTAGCAAAATTAATATATATTTGTGGCAACTCAGAGCGGTTTTTCATAAGATATATCTAGGTAAAACGAGTATAATCATCAATAAATAACACAAAATACCTGGAACTCCCCATGGTAGGTATTGAAGATGGACCCCAAATATCAGAATGCACGAGATCAAAAGAAGCAGCAGAAAGAGAATGACTACTAGTAAACGATAAAGTTGGTTGCTTTGCAAATTGACATGACACACAATGCAAAGATTCATTTGAAACATATTCTAATAAACCACAAGAAATAAGATAACGAAGTTTACTGACTGAGGTGTGTCCGAGCCGTATCCGAGCCGTGAGTGCAGTAAACGAAGAGGAAAAATATTAGTAGCAATACAGGCTTGGAAGATTTGTTGATATGGAATTTGTAAAGACTCTAATTCAATAGTATAAAATAGGGTTTAGATGAATCGATCATTTGGAAATGACGGTGTATCCATTTTATGATTAGGTATACGCAGATAATTGAACTCAAAGAGACGCCCCACCTTGCGACCAGTTTTAAGAAGTTGTCCCATCTGTGGGTCCTGCACACGACAATCATTAATAGAAAAAGTTATTTCAAGACCAAGATCACATAACTGACCAATAGATAAAAGATTATAACTAAGTTTTGGAACCAAGAACGCGTTTGGTAAAGTCAATGAATTTGTAAAAATGTTGCCGATGTGATTAACATTCATAGGGGAGCCATCAGCAAAATTAATGTCAGGAAAAGAATAGTTTGGTGACATTGAAGAAAAATAAGTAGTAGTTGAAAACATATGATTACAATAACCAAAATTAAAATACCAAGATTTAATACCTGGCGCAGTAGATAAGGTAGTAAGAGCATTAAGAAAATTTAATATCACATATTTTAGAGATTCAGGGTTGGTAATAAGTTGGTCTATCACCTCTTTGGCAACCATTGCAGTAGCAAGATGAATCACAGTTCTTTCAAAACTCATCATAAAACCAGTAGAACTCACAATACTGAAAAAATCTCTAAAAGTATAAAAAAAATATGTCAAGATCGAAATTGCAACTCAATAAGATACCTAAAAAAAAAGGCGTGAGAATTGAGAATAAGCAATCTAATTTGCAGAAGAAGAGAACCCAACGACAAAGTTTCAGATTTGGAATAGATCTGAAAATCCAACTCAATAACCAAGCAGTAATAAAAGAAGATCTAGGAGCTTATAGCTCTAATACCATATTAGAAATCGAAAAAGAAGGAGAAATATTTAAAAAAAAATTTATTACTTTCTTGAATGATACTGTATGTACAATGACTTATATATATGTGTTTACAAAAAGAATATTTTACAGTATAAAGTATTTAAAAATAATATTTTAATGTATAAAATATTTACAATGAATATGAATATAATCTAAATTATTATGTTTACGTCTTAATAACCATCTTTAAGGAAATTATATAAGTTAGCTAGCTCAAGCGCTTTATTTGTCTTCTTGATAAGGCTTTTGCAGACAATGCTATTTATAGGACAGGAAGAACCTTTCTTTTCTTTTCTTTTCTTTTCTTTTTTTTTTTTAAATTCCAGAAGGATTGAATGCAGAACTCATGGTGTGATGCCAAAGATCATCCAATGTAATTTGAGAATTATTAATTAAGGAGATTTTTAAAGGATTGGCATTGTTGGTAAGGGCCGGGTTCCTTCTTACTTTATTAAAGGAGTTTTGATTTGTAGTGGATGTCAGAAGAAATTAATTCCTATAAATTCTCAAGTCCAGACATGAATAATTTATCTGGAATAAAAAAATGCAGTCAAGATTCTATTTGTTAAATCTAAAATATCACCAAACCACACCAAGGGGAGATTAAGGAATCAAATTAACCGGATCAATATGACTCATTTAATTAAAGTTAATTTTAAAGATTAAGTGCCATTATATTGGCCAATAATTCAGGCTTAACAAGCCTCCATTATCACATTGTGTCACCCATTCTGGCATTCTGGAAACCTGAGAAAAACTTTTTAGTTAACGGAGAGTGTTAAAAATTCTAGCTTAAGTAAGCTAGCAAAAAGCAAAGAATAGAGTTAGGGCTTGTTTGGTTTAATTCCATCCTTTTCAAGATATATTTGCATGGGAAAGTTTTTGAGAAAGTTAAAAAAGTTGGTAAACTTTTGTAATCAAATTTTGTTAAAATTTCTAATTTTTCTTGTTAGGGGAAAAGTTTGTATACTAGTTTTTAAAAAAGTTATATCTAACTGTGTTTAAGTAAAAAAGTTGGAAAACCCTCCCAAAAATGTGTGAAGTTTATTAGATGTTGTCTAACAACAAATATTATTTTACCCCTTATTTATTATAATAATAAAATGTATATACAAAAATAACTTTAAACCTTATTCTATGGGGGGAAATTTACTGCTCGCACCCTAATAACAACTTAAAATAAACCTCAATAAATGCTAACTTGACCATATTAGGATTTGGAATTGTATGCGTTTAGATAGGATTAATACTCATATTGACCCTTTCCTCATCTTCATTGATTTTCTGTTTGGCAACTACGATTGGATTCTAAAGAAGCCTATGAGAAGAAATTTTTTTTTTTTTTTTACTGGAATGTTGTGATTTAGTAAGATGATTTCCGTACAATTTGAAAATTGCTACCAATTCAAAGTAGGAATCATAATGGATGCTTGCCTAAAGGAGGAGTTAAAAGGGTCAAAGAGGAGATAGAACAACTAACATTTGGATTGTTTTGGTTTTTAGTTTTTGTTGTCGAGAAATTAACAACATTAATTTAAAATAAAAGAAAATTCTATAGATTACAAAATTAATTTTAGTTTCAAATTTTGAATTGCAAGTCAATTTAGTTGTTAGTAATAGACCCTTAATAGATTTATGATTGGAAAATAAATGTGATTAATTCTACAATATTTTATACAATGTAATGTGGCACTATATGAATTGATTTAATGATTGGTTTACACATTTAGGGTGATGTATGAGTTAATACATAAAAAAATTAAAGACTCTAAGTTTTGAGTTTTTAATTTTAATTTTTATAAATTTTATAATTATAAACAAAAAAAACTTATTTACTTTTGTAACTATAAACAAAAAAAAAAACTTATTTACTTTTAGGTGTTTTTACAAGATATTATCATTATTATTAAAGAAATAAGAACACAAATAGTTGTAAGAGATTAGTGTTTAGTCTCATCCCAAAAAAAAAAGAAAAAAAAAGAGAGATTAGTGTTTTGTTTAAATTCTAAAAAAAAATTTAAAAAAAATATCTCAAAACTACATCATTTTAATAAAATATAATGAAAAAAAATTAAAATAATCACATTACCAATAACCACATTTTTTAATTTTTAATACTATTAAACAAATTTATATATTTTATTATCATTGTTAAAACTCATCTTAAACAAAAGATTTTTTTAACATGAACTCTTATACCCTTATAGTGTTGGTTAAAGGTACATTGTTATCATTAATTTACATAAAATTGATATTAATTTTAATATTACTGCCACCTAAATGAGTTTTATTAAAGAGTTGATAAATTAAAAATCAATATTTATTGAAAGAAACGTATTTATTACCCTCTTAACATATATCCTAAAACCCCTTAAACAAATTGATATATATATATATATATATTAATTTGAACTTTCAATAATTACAAAATTTATAAAAATCAAAATGAAAAGCCAAAAACCATAAACATTCTAAATGGAGCCTAAATTGACTATAATTTAATTGGAATAATCAACAAAAGTTTGACGGCCAAAAAAATAAAAATCTACAAAAGTTTGAGAAATCCGCTTTATAATTATTATAACACCTAGACTGGAATAAGTAGGTAGAGAACTAAAGATTTATTTTTGATTCTATAATCCAGTCAACTTGTGAACAACAGTCATCAATAAGAAACGCACAAATTCAGATTGCCACCTCAGTTTAACAATTTGTTTTTTGTCTATCTTCCAAACTCATTGGAAAACAGAACAAACCAAGACACCCCAACTAGTTGTCACCCACAACTGCTCAAATATTCTGCCACACTTGAGTGTCTCTTTAAAGTTAAGGTTGTGGGACTCTAATCCATTATATTTTGGGTTTCCTTAATCCTTGCCACAGCACCTTCACAATAAAGCATCACAAGGAAAACAAGGTTAATTAATTTTAAATAAAAAAGGTTAGGAGCATACTTTAATCCAAGTATCCTAATATTTTTTAGATATCAGCATCCAGTCAGAAGGAGCTGCTTTATTTCTAGATCTGCAATTTTTTCTTTTTAGCAGCCTTTCTAGATTTGCAATTCATTTCTTGTAGAAGAAGATACATTAAATTAGTGAATAGGTTGATGAGATCGCATTCACCAGAAGAAAAATATGGTGCAACTTTAGAAAGAGTCCATTTTTGCATCAAGACCTAACGCAATTAACTTAAAGGTTGGGAAAAAAAAAAGAAAGCGGCCAATCTCATTCATTTTGTTGAACTTGAAGAAAGTTAGTGCAATTCCAAAGCAGTATATTATGCCCATAAGTTCACCCCAGTTAAATAGTCAGTCCACTTAACATCAGGAAACTTCTGGATAATAGTTAACTCTCAAATCTCATTCAATGAACTCTGGGTAAGAAAAAGTTGTTCTAGAAAAAAGGAGCCAACAAGAGTACCTTTTGTATCTTTTCTGGGAACCACACGGACAAGGTGCATTTCTGCTGATCTGACCACTCTTAGCTAAGTTAGACCTTGCAAGGTCCAGCGGTGTGGATCCCATTAGCTTTTGCACCTGAAAAGTAAAATTAACAATGGATAAGACTCCCTGTTGGGTTGCAGGGAAAAACCAGCAGGGTGGTAACCTTTTTCTGATGTTCAAATTTTAAACAGCAAGGAAACCCTGGAACAACCTAAACAACTTGGAAATGAAAGGAAAAGAAACTAAACGACCAGGTAATCCAGACCATCAACAATCTCACAGATTTGAAAAATTACAACAGGTGTTGGAAGTCTTGAATGTTGTTGCAAAACACCTGGAAGCAAGTCAGGCAGATCAGATCATCTATGAGTTACACCATTTGCTTTACCAGTTTTCTTGTTGAGAACAAACTGCTAGGAACAAACTGCTATTTCTAAATTCAAAAGGCTATCTAGATAATGTGACTAACAGAGACTAAAAATATTAAAAAGCCCATCTTTTGAATGATCAATTTCACTGAAGATGGACTACTGCAATCAATTAATCCTAGACAAGCATCAATCATCCTTTTTGTTCTTTTTTCCTTCTAGGCAATTTTACTATCATCACCACACTCAAGAAAGTAAAGAATTTTACCCAGCCCTCCTCATCTCCTCACCTTCTTTCTATTGATATTTGACACCCTATAGGCTGGCATCAGCCAGGAACTCCCACTAATTTAAAGAATTCAAGTCCAAACCAAATCTTGAGTTCCCAGTAAATTATCCAATATATAACTGTTCATCCATTATCCCCAACTATTTAAAAGACTAAAAGAAAAGGCCACAGGATTTAGCCCCAACATCCATTCTGAAAACAATCAAAATTCTACATTAATATAAGAAATGCTTACTCTAAGCATCCAAGGAGAATCAAGTACTAAAACCTAGAGGGTATTTATCCGATAAACAGACTCCAGGCTATGCTCATAAATAATCATAATACAAGAGAAGAATAAAAGATGTATATAATACATAACACACACACACACACACACAAACATATATATGTGTATATATATATAATAATAATAATAAGATTAGTGTTTATCAGGACCTCTAAAAAATTAGGAGGAAAAACACTCCAAAACTATGTCATTAATTATAATAAAGCACCTTTGAAAAAAACCATAAAAGTCTCATTCCTACTTTAAAAATAGGTTATTTTAGTCCTTTTCAATGGAAGTTTATTGAAACAACATAGTTTTGGGGTCTTTTCCCTCCTAGTTTTTTAGAGGACCAGCTTATAAACAATTTCCCTTATATATATAGTTGCCAAAAAATCAAATCTATTTGAGTTAAATTATTCAATGACTAAGTCAAACCACTAGCTTACATCTTTATAATATTCAATTTTTTTTTTTTTCCAAAACATGCAATTACTCAGATATAAAAGTCCCTCAGGAACAACGAAATACAAATATAATAACTAATTAAACAGCCAAAATAAAACAGTAGCAATAGTACCTCACCCATGCTCTTTGGCAATGGTTTTCCTTCTTCCTTCAACTTCTCCATCTTCTTGTGTGCCTCTTTTGCCCAAGTGAACTTTGCAAGTGCATTCTCAACATCAGCTACTGTGCAATTGAACTGCTTTGCTGTTGCTTGCTTATGACTACTTTGGAGATTCTACAAATCAAGGAATCTAAAACCACAATCAAGATAATAGCCGTGATGCTCACTTAAATGGAAGAAAACAAAACAAAATTACAATGAGTGAGGAACACAGGACAATAGACATTTTACACAAACACCATCAGTAATGTTTGTCAAGTAATGTGGACATGAGGTTCAACTCAAATCTTGACATGGTAATAATTTGTCATGAACATGGGCTTTCACAGAAAGAGCTGAAAACCAACATTCTTAATCATTAGACAAATGAATCAATGATTCTACTAGTACCATCCAACGAGCACAACAAATTTGCATTTTATAATCATAAATCAGAATATATACATATAAGCAATAACAAGTGCTCAAACAAATAACTATAGACCAAGAAACCAACCTCTCCTGAAGGATCAAAACCTCCAAGATACCGAATAATAGCTTCCTGTTTCTCAAAAGCATCAACAAATGTTGCTTCACTACTTCGACCCACCATGTACTGCTTAAATGTCCCTAACCTTCTGGCATTCTTTAACTCATCAGCAAAACCTACATAACAATGAGAACATCAAAATCAAAAGAAATAGATAATTAGATTTTAAATCGTACCCCAAGAGCAAATGGGTTCATACAAAAATTGAAGTAATACTTCATCAAGCACCAAAACAGAAAATATTCAAATGGGCTGCTTCTATTTAAAATAAAGGAAT
>BPVZ01000141.1:246347-258518 GCA_020521535.1 Rubroshorea leprosula | reverse complement strand
TGTAAAGTTAATGTATTTAATTATACATTTTCTCATGAGTAGCAAATTTAAGAAAATGGAAGGACTACACCCTTGTACGACGTCGTTTTTTTTGTTTTGTTCATGGGCGATGAGTTTTCTTTCTCCTGTTCTTTTGACCTTCATTCTCTCGTTCAGGTTTTAGGAGTCTGTTTATGATTTCTGTTCCCCAAATCTCTCTCCGTCCTTGTCTTCCCTTCCAACACAGTTCATCTCAACAGCAACTCCTCTAGGGTTTCCCTTGTCCCCTCGCCGATTCCTCTTATTGAGCTTTCATCCGGCGATTCTCCTCCGAGTTCCGGTAAGTTCATACAATCCATTTCTTCTTCTTCATCCTCCTCCTCCTTCACTCCTCACGTTCACTGCGATTTCTCCCGATCCCTCGACGTCCTCCGAATTTCTTTCCCTTACGCGATCGTTTCTTCTACCTGCATCATTCATTTAGGTTTTAACGGAACTCGATGTGCTGCTTTCTTGTTCTTTTTTTTTTTTTTTTTAACCATTTTTAAGGTTTCAATCATTCAAATTACTGAGAAATAGAATGATTATACAAGTTTTTTACTTGCTTATTACTTGAGTAGACTTTCTAGATGCAAACGAGAGTCGTGTTTCATTGTGTATTTTTTATCTGGAAATTGCATTTTCTTTTTAAATCCTATGAATTCGTTTCAAATTAAGGTTCCAGATTGTTTCTAATTTCATCTTTATGTCAACGGAAATTATCTTTTAAAGTTTAAAATTGGGCTGGTCATATGCATTCTGGTAAATTTTCATTTCTATTTTACTCAGTTCTTGTACTACATGAAACCATTAATAACCTAGCATTTTTTTAGTTTTAATATCTACTGATTATTAGAGCTTATATGTTCAAGGGTCATTGCAATGCACCGTGTAGGCAGTGCAGGTAACAATGCCAATTCAAACCGTCCTCGTAAAGAGAAGAGGCTTACATATGTGTTAAGCGATGCTGATGACACAAAGGTAGAGTGATGTTATGCTTGTATTTTTTACTTCTTTGTACTCTTTTTTTTTTTTTTTTTTTGTAGTTCGTGTTTTATGATCCTTGAAGCACCGATTCTGGGAAGTTACTCAATGGGGTTTATGTTCTGGTGTATAGTGATAAGAATTTCTTTGTCATCATTTGCCAATATTATCATGTTATTCATGTTATTTGTTTATCTGGAGGGTTTGCTTTGCAATCCTATGCTCCACTTTCTCGAAGGGCAAGTTCTATTTAAGGATTGTACTCTTTTGATGACTCTATCAGTATTTTGGAGTTCTAGACTGAGTTTTGATTGTGTTTTGCAGCATTGTGCTGGAATAAATTGTTTGAAAGTGTTAAAGTCATCTGATTTGTGTGACTATCTCTTCACTGGGAGCCGTGATGGCACACTTAAGAGATGGGCACTTGGTGAAAATGCGGCTTCTTGCTCAGCTACATTTGAGTCACATGTTGATTGGGTAATTCCATTTTATCCAAGGCATCTATATTCTGCCATGTGAAGATCAATCAAATGCTGGTTTACATAAATAGTTAATTCTAAATTCTAATATATTGAAAGTTCTATTCCCTGCTTTTAGTTTGTAAGGTGCATAAGTTAACATTGAGTAGAAAGCAAATGACCCTGCTTTTGTGCTTTGTTGTGCAGGTAAATGATGCCATTCTGGCTGGTGATAATACACTTGTTTCCTGTTCATCAGACACAACTTTGAAGGTTTATAGAATAATTTGTGCTCTATTGTTTTGGCTGTTGTCCTATTGAATGTTTTATTAATTATTTACTCATATTCACTTCTTCTTTTTTTTCTGACGTACATCAGACATGGAATTGCCTGTCAGAGGGAACTTGTACCAGGACTCTGCGTCAACACTCTGACTATGTTACCTGTCTAGCTGCAGCAGAAAAAAATGTAAGTTCTATGTTAACCTTTTCTCTGATCTAATTAACTTCTTGGATGAAAGGTCCTTGTCACTTCAGTTGAGTTATTTGAGTTTTTTTGTTAAATTTGAAATCAGAAACTATTTTTGAAGCTATGTTGTCAGATTATTTTTTTTCATTTTCTGATTGATTTTTAGTGTCATGCATTTTAGAGCAATATTGTTGCCTCTGGTGGCCTTGGTGGGGAGGTTTTCATATGGGATATTGAAGCTGCAGTTACTCCACTCTCGAAGTCGGGTGATGGCATGGAAGATGATTGTTCAAATGGTGTCAATGGTTCTGCAAATTCATTACCTATGATAAGCTTGCGGACAATCAGCTCGAGTAACAGCATATCTTCACATTCAACTCAATCTCATGGATATATTCCCATTGCTGCCAAAGGCCATAAAGAGTCAGTTTATGCTCTGGCAATGAATGATAGTGGAACTCTTCTTGTTTCTGGTGGGACTGAGAAGGTAATTTTTTTTAATTATTTCATTACCATTTCTCGCTCTCTTTTTTTTTTTAATCATTTGATGGTTTTGACCCTTTAGTATTTTGCCCTGATTTCATCCAGGTCGTGAGAGTTTGGGACCCAAGGACTGGATCAAAGAATATGAAGCTAAGAGGGCACACAGATAATATTAGGGCTTTGCTTCTAGATTCTACTGGAAGGTTGGTTGGATGGATTTGGCTAATGATATTTTCTTACTAACCTATCAAGATTCAAATTTTAATCTTTTTTTTTTACTTGCTTTGATCAAAGACTAGGTGCATCTTTCTACATGTCAAATAATAGAATCTCTCATTTAGTTTAGTTTTAGTCAGCTTTATGAATACTTGTTAACTCTACTAAAAGATTTATAATTGTTTGGCAATGCAAGGGACCTTGTATAGAATCCAACTCTTAAATTTTCTCAACTTTTTACTGTTTTCACTGATATTATTCTCTAGCATCACATGAGATGGCTTGCCTAGATCAATTTCTGGTGATGTTGTGCTCTTTCAAAATTCTCTTGATACAGTTATGTTGAATATTGATAGAATTCAGAACTAAAGTCAACAATGCCTTAACTATATTGAGGGAGAGGCATAAGGGGGCAGAAAGCCATTTCCCTCTCCCATTTTTGCTTTCTATTTTGTGTAGAAGTGGGAAAAGTTTTTATTTCAGACTGATAATATTGTCCATGGTCCAATGTCAAATTTTTTTGGGCAAATCATAGGAGTTTATACACTGAAACGACCCCAGAAACTGGTCACTGTCCTAATGACTCTTCAAGCCAAGATCCATGAGCCCTCAAAAGCTCAAGTTGCTAGTAGTGGTTTGTCTTTACACTTATATACCACTAGCAATCGGGGCATCACATACACTAAACCTTATCATGGCATTATACATAGATCTGTTCATATTTAGTTTTCAGCTTTTTAACTGCAGTGATGTCTTTAAATTGGAATTTAAATGAGTGATATCCTGGTACAAAAAAAAAAAAAAAGTTAGTTTTTAATATTTGTTTCTGAGAAAAGTTAAAGTGTATAACTATTGCAGAACTTAGAACCTCTGAGCCAGGATCCAGAATAACAGAATTTAGGTTAGAAGGTACCATCTAATCTAATTCTAAGCTATTTTTGGCTAAAATGTATTAGTTATCAAATCTGGTTGATTCACTGTTTGACCAGTCAGTACTAAATTCTATCATTCTCAATGGATGCCTAATCATTCATATTTGTTGCACTAGTGAGTTTTTGACTAGTTTCTGTAATTCATAACTGCAGGCTTTGCTTGTCAGGTTCCTCTGATTCTATGATCAGGTGTATATTTTTATACATAATATATTTCTTTTAAATAACCATTGAGTCATTTTCAAAACTTTAGCTGATCATGAATTTATTTTTTTAGACTATGGGACCTTGGTCAACAACGATGTGTACATTCCTATGCTGTACATACAGATTCTGTTTGGGCACTTGCTAGTACCCCCACATTTAGTCATGTTTATAGTGGTGGTAGAGATCTTTCTGTGAGTACATTCTCTTGATCTTTGAAACCTGTTCTATATGTGTCTTGTTTCTCAAACTTTTGCTGTTTAGATTTCATGTTTTAATGCTTATTTTTGTGCATCCAATCAGTTATACTTGACAGATTTGGGAACAAGGGAGAGTGTTTTGCTTTGCATGAAAGAACATCCCATTTTGCAGTTGGCACTGCATGATGATAGTATATGGGTTGCGACAACAGATTCTTTAATTCATAGATGGCCTGCAGGAGGATGCAATCCGCAGAAGGTCTTTCAGAGAGGTGGTACATTCTTGGCTGGGAACCTGTCTTTTGCGAGGGCAAGGGTTTCCTTAGAAGGATCTACTCCAGTGAGTGTATTATAACTACCATAAGTCCATATCTCTATGCACTGATCTGAGATGATAGCATTTTCTTTCTTTTTCTTTCTTTGTTTTTTAATGTGTGAGATGATAGAATGTCAGTTTACTCCTGTCTTTTTTTTCATATTGATAAATATTGAAAAATGGCAAAAGAAGAAAAATTAGATTAATTTAATATTTGAAATTTCATGTTGTGACACATTTAATTATAGTTTTTTCCTGATGTTTTACACGGATCTGTAATTTATTGAAATATCAATCTCTCTTCCGTTTCCTGCTACTCTTACATTTTGTCACTAAGTATGGATATATGTTTATTTCCTTAATCATTCAAATTAACTACTTGGATCATTTGTAGGTCCCTGCCTATAGAGTACCGACCTTTACCATTCCTGGAACCCCAGCAATAGTGCAGCATGAAATTTTAAATAATAGAAGGCATGTCCTAACTAAGGTAAATGTGGGATGACTTGTATTCTAGTCTTGTTTTGGGAAATTGCATTTTGGAAAACTAATGTTTAGTCCATCTAGCAGGACACTGCTGGTTCAGTGAAGCTCTGGGAGATAACCAGAGGTATTGTAGTTGAGGACTATGGAAAGGTAGGCAATATATTTTATCCTCCCCCTCCTCTTCCTCCTACTGACTAGAATTGATAAATAAATTTTTTGGTCCATAATTCTGTGCACATGAAAGTAGATCCTCATGTAATCTTTCATTCTTCAAAATTTTGAAAAATTTCCAGGTTTCATTTGAGGAGAAAAAGGAGCAGTTGTTTGAGATGGTATAATTACTTTTTGTTCAATCATAAATGTAATTCTATTTTAAAATTTTTCAGGGATTTCACTATTGATTTCTTTTCATCTTTTTGACTGCTATAGGTAAGCATTCCTGCATGGTTCACCGTAGATACCAGGCTTGGAAGCTTGTCCATTCATTTGGACACACCACAATGCTTCTCAGCAGAGATGTATTCAGTGGATCTTAATATCACTGGCAAACCTGAGGATGATAAGGTAGTAATTTTTGTTGTTGCTTCCGAACTTTCTTCCTTCTCTTTTCATTTTCTGGAATATTTAAATCCATTTAGAAGAAATCAGCTTCAAATACTGGATTCCATGCTAGAAATAGAGGATTTTGGCCAATCATTTTGGGTTTTAGGTTCAATGTTTTGACATTGCAGGGGATCTAGAAACGTGTTTACTATGCTGAAACTTCTAAGAGGTTTTCATCTTGGATATGTAACTAGACTCCTCTGTAGCAATTAGCTCAAAATGATTCTTCCAATCAGCCTTCATGTTTTAATTGTTGATTGAAAGCCTGTCATTCTTTTTTTAGAACATTTTTGTTTTCCTTTTTTGGTGATTATTTTTTAACTTGTGATGAGCAGGTTAATCTAGCACGTGAAACCCTTAAAGGTCTGTTGGCTCATTGGTTGACCAAAAGAAGGCAGAGACCTGGATCCCAAGCTTCATCTAATGGAGATGCGTTATCTGGGAGAGATATTACAATGAGAAACCTTACCCATTCAAGATCTGAGGTAGATGGTATTGTGGAAAATGATTCCATGGTCTATCCTCCTTTTGAGTTCTCAACAGTTTCTCCTCCCTCAATCATTACTGAGGGTTCTCAAGGAGGTCCTTGGAGAAAGAAAATTACTGAATTAGATGGAACCGAAGATGAGAAGGACTTCCCTTTGTGGGTTCTAGATTGTGTATTGAATAATCGCCTGCCTCCCAGAGAAAACACCAAGTAAGTCATCTACCTTGCTGCAACTTTCTCCTTATAGTCACCATACTGAGGAAGTTTGGTTATACTGTTTTTTTTTCTCCCCTTTTCTTATGGCCAACATGTATCATGTATGTTTGTTAACATATTTGTTGAACATGTGTGCTTCCCAGGGATTAAATACTTGGAAATTGCTGTCTTTCTTTAAAGCATTACTAACATTTTGTTAAATATGAAGTTAGTTGCAGACACTATTTGCCTTGGTTATATTTTTGCATTTATTTCAGAACAAGGCAGTTAGAGAGGCCATCTGCATTGCTAGAAGGGATATTATAATCTCTCTAATGGATGTCATAATATTTATGGGTGTTATGCCTTCCCCTTTCAGCATAAGTTTTAACTTTATCTTTATGCCTTCCTTTTTTCAGCATAAAAGCTAACTCAAGCTAATTATTCCACTATCAAGAATTCAGTAGCAACCATCAGAGTTGTGCTGTGCTATTTGGCAATGGTTACAGTTCAATTTTCTTTGTTGTCTTTTGCATACATTTTAAAGAAGCTATTCTTGTGGTTTCTATTAATTTTTCTTTTATTTTTTTTCATTTGCCTGGTAAGAAAATGTCTATAATGAGTATTAGTTTATCTTGCTCATTTATGGCTATTAGTAGGGTTCTTACCTCTTCTTTTCCCTCTATCTTAGTGGAGTTTTGCTGTATTTATTTATTTGTTTATTTTGCAGGTGCAGCTTCTACCTGCATCCATGTGAAGGTTCTACAACCCAGATGCTCACGCAAGGGAAATTAAGTGCACCTCGTATATTAAGAATACATAAAGTAAGTCTGTTTGGTTTCTCATGGTAGTATGCTATGGCAAATTTTTTTTGATAGCTTATTTTTTACAAGATAGAAAGTCTTTGCTAATATTTGATGAGCATGCAACCTTATTTTTCCTTATAAAATCTTTTCTTAAAGGCAGACTTATGGCCTGCAAATTGGTTGTAGCCTAGAAAACAATTGAAGTACATTGTCTATTTTGCAGTGAGCTAGAATATGTTCTTATGATCTCAAAAGTTAGTATGGATTCATCAAATGCCTTTTTAATGGTTCATCTCATTTAATTCCTACTCTTTTAGACCTTAATGATTTCAGCAATGGGCTAAATTCTTCTTTGATTTCTGTTATGTATTATGGAATATATTTTCCTTAATTTTGACTTGCCAGTTGTGATTTTGTATGGTTATTGTTATTATTGCTCAAGGAATATCCATGCCTTGCTGTGTTATGCATTTATTGGGCTTTCTACTGTAGTATTGATAGCTTTTGCAAATACCAAAGACTCCTTCAAGAACTGTTTTCAATTTTTCAGGTCTATTAACTTAAGTTTTATTTTGGGAAACCCATGATAGAGTCTCAAATGTAATAGAGACTACTGTTGAATCAAGTTAGCACTGATTGGCTATGGTATGGTAATGTAGGTTGTCAATTATGTTTTAGAAAAGATGGTTCTTGATAAATCATCGGATAATGTAAATACCGATGGAACTTTTGCTCCTGGACATGGAGGGCAATTGCAGCACTCAGCAGTAGGTGATTTATCTTTTCGGTCTGGATTGAAACCTTGGCAAAAGCTTCGCCCTTCTATTGAGATTTTGTGCAATAATCAGGCAAGTGAAATCCTTTCTTGGATGTTTCAAATGCCATTTACTAAAGAGACCTTAATCTAGATTTTTTGTTGCAAACCTTGGATTTGAGGTATTTGACATATTCAACACAATGCAGTAATATAGTTACTTACTGAGTTGAGGTGTTTATTTATTTATTTATTTATTTATTTTTTCTTTTCCCCTTTATTTTTCATTTCTCTATTATTTCCATTTCATAGTTGGGGTTTAACTTACTACCTCTTACATTTGCAACATAAATTTTCTATTCTGAAATTTAGTGAACTAAATAGTTTTCTTTGTTGTGTGAGCTTATTCCTTGCATCACAAACTTGCATTCTTTGCCACAAACAGCCTTTTCACAGTCATCAATTTAAGCATGCTACGACCCTGAACATGCTCTTGTCAATAGGCTCCTAACTGTGTCCTTGACTTCTAAGCTGTTCACATTTTACAGGTCTTATCCCCAGATATGAGCTTAGCCACTGTGCGAGCTTACATATGGAAGAAACCTGAGGACCTGGTTCTTAATTACCGGATAGTTCAGGGAAAGTGACCACATGGTTCTGGGAGAAGTTGAGAGAGTAATGAGGTACGTCTTACATTTTGGTTGATTTGTCTCAGTTGTTTTGTATTAAGTTTTTTTGTTTTTTTTTTTCAACATAATTTTGAAGATGTAAACAAGTAACTTTTCAAAAACATGAAATGCCAGGTCAAGAGGGTGAAAACTTTTATCTGCTCTCATAGTTGCTAATTATGAGCATCACTTCTTGTCTGGTATGTTTTTTGAAGAAACAGATGAAAACTCTATTATTTATCAGGCTGCAGGTTGAACTCGGTTTATTTGTGAAGGAAATCTCATGTAAAGTACTGGACAATATCATGATTTTTCTGAGGTTATCCATATCATGATCAGAAATATCTCTTGGGTTTGGCTGTTAAACTTCAGGGCATTCTCCATAATTGTCAAGACAAACATGGTTAGTACTCTCATAGTTGAAGTATTATTAAAAATTTTGATCTTTCTTTCTGTACTCTGCCGCATGAGTGCTTTTTCCAGAGATTGAAAAATAAGATGATCCTGTAAGTAGTTTAAAGGGTTTGACATTGGAGAAGAATTAGCTTGAGAGAAGAATTAGCTTGAGAGAAGAATTAGCTTGAAAGAAGATTTGCAACTAATCTAAGAGGCACAAAATTAGGTGTATGGTGTTAAAAGGGCTGTGTAGATTTTGTATTGTGGGGTAAGATACCCAAGCCATAGAATTGCCACTATGAAGATGATTTTTTTTTTTTTTCCCATTTGGAAATAAGACGAGTCCAAACTGTGTGACATTTAGTCATTTTATATACTTATAAAAAAATTTCAATTCGCTTTGTTGCTCGCCATTTTTTGGATTCGCAAAACAAAAACTGTGACTGCATGAGAGGTTTGGTTACTGAAGACAAGATATACTTACCTACCTGGGGTTGGTTTATTATCTGATTTCCTGTTATTTACGTACTGTAATCTGCTGTGTTTAAGTTTCTCCCTAATGGAAACTCTTAAGATTATTCTGTATTTACTCAGCACAATACTTTTTAAAAATTTTTTATTGGTTTGCGGCACTGGACTGGAGTCTAAATAAGTAAGAATTTTTTAACCTAAGCTTTTAAGATACAAATTTAAGATTTTTTTTTTATCACAAATTTATATTAAAAAATATAAAAGTTGACATTAATTTTAGTGTAGAAATTAAGTGAATAAATTTAATTAGATAATTAATAAATTAAAAGTTAATTTTAATTTTTTTATTTTAATTTTTTGTTAAAATATATATATTTATTACATTTTTAACTTATAATTTTAACTTGTATTTTTTTTTATATTGATTTCTTGGTATCTTGTAATCACATTGAATTTCGATTAATTCAAAATTGAGTAATGTCGGATCTCATAAGGAGAAGTTTTCTTAGAAATTAAGTTTCTTTTACTTTAACCAACAGGTTGTTGATCAATTTTAGTTTGTATTATTAAGTTATATGTCAGAAAAACTCAATAAATTAACCTTTCTGGCACAAGCAAGGAACGCTCATACAATCTTCTAACAGTATATCATCCAGACCCACGGGTGGGCTTTCGAAGATAGTTGCCCCTACAGGTAGACTGTGGCCAATCGACGCTATGAAACCAGCAGTCGAGTCTCTCTCAAGAAGAGTGTGCTGGACGGTAACCGGGAAAAATCAATGCAAAGCTCACGGATATCTGACATTAAAACTGAACCCTGATGATCAAAATCGACTCCAAAGCATATATAGCTCATATTGCAGTCTGCGAATCCAATTCCACAATTAACTAAGGGATACCCAGCTCTTTGCGTTGAAGCAGTCTCGCCCTGCATCCCCATGACTCAGCAATAGAAACTGAAGTACAATCAATATGAACAGAGAAGCCTTAAGTCTAAGATCCCATGCAAAAACGCATGCTGTTCCTTTCTAACATTTGTGTTGATCCATTGCGCAAAATCCAATTGGTAGAAACTGTCATCTGATCGCAGCACCAACTCCCACACTTGCCTAGCGTAAAAAACAATGTTAGTGCAGATGAATAGGAGTTTCCGGCAGAGGCACACCTCAGAGAAAAAGGAGACTCAGCAAAATGTCTTTCATATCTAACACAGAGCAGATGAATAGGAGTTTCCGGCAGAGGCAAACCTCGGAGAAAAAGGAGACTCAGCAAAATGTCTTTCATATCTAACACAGCCTTTCATAACTCGATTACACAGAAGAAGCAACCAAACAAACACAGAAAAAGACCACGTGTGGTGGCCTTCCAAATGTGTCTTCCATACAAAACTCCCTAGACAAAGGGATGACAAGAATCTCCGTCACCTGAGCTGAAGCTTGAAATTTGCTTAGTTGAAGTATAGTTTTAATTTGCAACTTTTGCACCAAACTTAAGGTCTAAAGATAGAACTCCTCTAACGATAATTAAGACCTACACCTTATGGATAAACAAAATATCAAAATCTTTCAAGTGTTAGCTTAAGAAAATTTTGATTCTTTATTATCTTCTTGGCAGTGATCTTGCAAAATAAAATCAAGAATAATAAACTTGTTAATTCTCCTTACTTGTGCGACAAAGAGAACTCTCACCTGAAAGAATATTCTTTCTTCTCTCTTGTAAAGTGACCTAGGTCTCCAATGAAGTCATTATCAAAAATTATATTTTTTTCTTTTATTTAATTAATAAAAAATATTATAATTATAATATTATATAATTTTATAATTTTATAATATAATATATTGTTATATAATTAATTATTTTTATTCAAGATCTACCTATAATATTATATACATCCACTTTTTTAATATTATGTTATATGAGTTTAAAGTCATGTTCTAATTATAAATTTATAATTTTATGTATTATTATAACTATAACATTATTGATAAAAAAAATAAAAAGATTATAGCAATTCTAATCCAATTGAATTGTTTTTTAAAAAATACTATAATTAAATTAGTATGTGATATTATAACTTTACGGTATAAAATATTGTTATATAATTTTTTTATTTAAGAATCTATCCATAAATTTTTTAGTATTAATCTTTTGATATTAGGAAGTCATATTAGATTTTAATTAATTTAAAATTAACTCACATCGGATCTCATAAAAAAGCTCTTCAAATGCTCATTTCTACATTTATAAGAGTTAAATTCAAAATTTTATTTAAGAGAAACTAATTTACTTTTTCTCTGACTAACAAATCGTTGATCTATTTATAATATTATATATATTTATTTTTTTTAATATTATCATATATTCATTAAATATTATAATGTAATTATAAATTTATAATTATATATAAAATTATAATTACAATATTGCTGATTGCATTAAATCAAATTCATTCTCCACATCAAATAAGAAAACAAAAAAGGGGAAAACTTTCTATCCTTATCATTTTGCCCTTTTTTTGTCGCAGATCCTAGCCCACGATGGACTTTGGAATCCGGTAAGCACTCATTGCTACCCCTTATCTCGCATAAGCCACGTCCATTCATTTCTTCACTTACTTTTTTATTTTTTATTTTAGTTTGAAAATTTAAAAATGTATTTTGAAATTTAAAAAATACAATTTAACCTATTAAATAAAATATTTCTTTTTAATAATTCTTATTTTGTAACTTGTATTGGATTAAATTATATAATTTTAAATTATTAAATAAAAATAAATCTCATAATATTAAAATTAATATTTATTATCTATCTTAGTAATAATTTTTAACTTGTACTTTGAACAATAAAACCAAATATTCTTATAATTTTAAGGGTCAAAGTTTCAAATTTAAAGATTTAACATAAAACATTGTAAAAGTAATTAAAAAATGTGCCTATATTTTTGTCCAAAATTTTAGTCCCATCAATTACTATTTAAAATAATATTCTTTTATTTTCCTCCGCGTCCATTTTTTTTTTTTTGTTT
>BPVZ01000141.1:194630-207828 GCA_020521535.1 Rubroshorea leprosula | reverse complement strand
TTAGCCAAAACTTATGGAACACATTTCTTTCATTCTTCTATTTACTTTACTTTATAAAGCCATCTAAGTTAGATAACAAGTAGCTTTTCCTTTCCCTTACTTTTCCATCTATCCGAAC
Source organism: Rubroshorea leprosula (assembly GCA_020521535.1). NCBI lineage: Eukaryota > Viridiplantae > Streptophyta > Magnoliopsida > Malvales > Dipterocarpaceae > Rubroshorea > Rubroshorea leprosula. The sequence continues at coordinate 207,710 of BPVZ01000141.1, read as the reverse complement.
ACAAGATTAGTTTATTAAAGAGATGGAATTGAAACCTTTTGGGGTGCATATCTTTAAGCTGAAAAGAGTGGATGAAGAGGGAGCTAAAAGGAAAGTATAAAAAAATAAAAAAAATAAAAAAAATAAAGGTGCAGAAATTGGACCAGAAAGCCTACTGTGGTGGACCTAGTATTCTTCTTCTCTGTTAAACAACTTGGCTTTCCAACAAATGAAAATGGCTAAGAATATATGCCTGAGAGATGGACATCCTTGATTCTTAGAGAAAGTATTGGAGAGAGGAGAATTCTGAAAAAGCAAAACTATGATGAGTATTGCCATTATTGTTAGTCCCTTTCATGAAACTATTTTAGGAAGGAGTCACTTTTATGGAGAAGAAATCCTAATTGTTCCTAGGAACAAAAGTGAGCAACTCAAATAACATGGGATAGGGGATATGGTACATTAATATATTCAGAAAATTTCATAAAAGAATGATTCTTCTTATCTCTACCTTGTCCTGCACAATTTTGCTTCTTCAAATATCATTCTATTCCTCAGATATCGCCATCTTCATTACGGTGTTAAGAGTTTTGGGTTTCTGAGATCTTAAGAAACCAGCTTAATGTTCAAAAGGCTCTGGGGATTACATAAGCATTAAAATTCTGAACCCAAGACATGTATCAATGTTCAAGATATATGCTGCAAAACCCAGGATCAGATAAATGTTGATGACCATGATCACCCCTAGTCTTGGAAAATATACTTAAATCTATCTGTCAGACTCAAAATTACTACTAATCATGTTCTTAATAGTGATGAAACAGTAATCTTATCAGAAGCATATTCAGAGCAATAGAACAAAATGAATTGAGCAACATCAGGACTGCATTTTTCAAAAATGATAATATTAGCTAGGATGAACATCATTGAGGCATAATAGAGAGCGTTTTCTGTCATGCAATCAGTGATGATGAAGGAACTGTGATACTCTAGCTAGATATATATTGTCTCATGTCAATATAAACAATCTCTAAAGTAGGCAATATTCTTCATGGTTATAACACCTTATGAAGACACCAACACTAATCATGAAGGTTGAGAAAAAAAGCATCCAAATAGATTAAGCTCAAAGCAAAAAAGCTAGGGGGAATCCATTTTTTGTGGCTTTGATTAGAAAGGAATAAGCTAAGCAAATTCTTGACTTGAGAATATGACTTATTGGCTTTAGTTTGAGCTAAGATTCTTAGATTCCATATTCCCCAGGAATCTTATAGAACTTTTTTTTCCCTTCTAACTTTTTCACCAGGAATAACATTCCGTGGTCATTTCTCACTTTCTATTTCCCCCATTGCCATCCCATGTGGTCAACAAAAGGTGATCAATCAGAAACTCACACGTGTATTCTTATGATTGACTGACCAGTCCTTAAACAAGATTCTTCATCCATGCTGTGTTTCTCTTTTCATGAGCTTCGTATGGTCCTGAAAAGTAAAATTATATTAATACCGAATATATAAAAGAAAAACGTAGTACAAGGAAGAAAAAAAAAATTCCATGTTCCCTGTCTTAAAGTGAAGAATAACATATATTTGTGAGGGAAGAACTGAGGAAGGCGATTAAAGTTGGATAATAGTAAAAAAGTGAATGAAGGACACATGAATGAAGTACATCTATGCATAAGCATCTTTTATATCATATGTGCTTTTATCAAACATGACAATTTGATAAGCATGAAGAAGGCCATGTAAGAAGATGGGAAAAACATCAAATTAGCAGATTTTAATCATCTTTGTATAGTTAGCAAGATGGCCAACATGTTTTTTACATGATTTAAGTCATGAAAGAGCAAAATAAGATCAGTGATGAGTTGAGCCGCAGTAGACATGCTAAATGCATCAGATCCTGGCTATGGTGACTACTCCAACAATCATAGATTCAACAACCATCAAAATATCCATAAGTGGGCACATATCCTCCAAGCAATCTAGTGTTGTAAGTTGCAAGGTACCATATAATGCCTCTGCAATTTATTCCTATCCACATGCAAGCAGACTATTTTTAGATTCTTCATCTAATGCTTCTTTTTTCTATTGATAGATTCCCTCAAACTGCCAAAATCAAATAACGTGCCAACATATTAGAATCAATTGATCTTCTTAAATTAAAAATCCAGTCTCTAGCAAATTTGAATATATTGATCAACATATTGGAATTTTACTTACAATTTCATCTAAATGCACCCTAACAAAATTTTGAACAGTGTAGCAAAGCCCTCATTTAATGGAGCACAAGCATATATCAGATATGTTCATTTGTCAATAAAGGTTTTATTTCTGTCATGTAGGTTTTAATATGATTGTCCAGATTTTGCCACCATAACTTAATTATACGAATTTATTCTTCTGCATTAGCTGTTGATCATACAGATATTATTCTTTCTATTTTTAAAAAACAGGTATGGTATAATTCCTGTTTGTCACCAACAATACAAGATCCTTTACTGCATAAATGCAATAAAAACAGCATAAGCATAATTGACTTGCACTGGACACTTGCATGCCTTTTCAGATTTCATATCAACATAAAACAAAATATAAATACGTAACATAAATGGATAACACTTTACTAGAGGCTAAGAGAAACCAAGAGCAAATATAAGTGAATTCAAATGTTTTTAGTTAAGGGAAAGAGGGTATGCATTTGTGTCTATATAATGCATAATTCTGGTTATTCCATGTGCATATTCATTCTAAAACAGGGAATAAAATGCAGAAGAGCCATCTGTACTTTCATTCAATGACATTTCTGGCATATATATATAGTGATATTCAAGAAGCCTTTCTCAAACAAAAGACTATTAGGTTAAGCAGAAAATAATGAGACAGAGCAAATAAAAGAGTACAGATTCATGCAAAAGAATCTGCCGAGCACAAAGTCAAGGGGCAAGTGGTTAACTTACCAGGCCAGGCTAGGGCATATCATGTCCTTCATCAAATCCAAGTATCGAAGAAAGTACAATCCCTTCATTTTTTTCCTCCTTTTTTTCTTTGGGTCGTGGGTCCTGGATGTTTAGAATTTGCGGCCAAGGTGACGGCTGTCATATGCCAATTGACAAATGAAAGAATATGGGACCCATCTTCTCCCTATTTTATATCAGTGTGAGCTGAATTAGTACCAAACTTACTGAAGGAGACAAACCAGAATGTATTCCTTATTCCATTCCTTGCTTCAAACAATCTCCCAAGGCAAAGCATCTTTCCAATTTTCTTTTCTTTTCCTTCTATTTGTGTATCTAATTCCAAAGTTTATATTCCAGATGCTCCAGTCAAAAGAATCTCCTCATACATTCTCCAAATTTAATCATCCTTCCGAGTCTCCATCTCTGCCCTTTAGTACAGATAGCAGTGAACTAAAACTTATTTATAATATCATTACTTCACCATGTATGTGTACATTGACAACTGCAGCAACAACAAAAACAATAATATGGTGAAGAACAAGCGTGTAAGGTTTCTCAGAATTTTCCTTTAAGTTGAGAGCATAAAAGATGAACTTTGAAGGTCTCAAGACATCAAAGATAGTGGATTCCCCTAATCCAACCCAGAAAATTCCCCCCTAAAATTTTTTGGAATAAGGTTCTTGCCTTTTCCAATCGGACATATATATATATATATAAAATATGAGATTAGTGTTTATTAACTAGATGTGCAAAAAAAATTGGGCAGAAAAACGCTCATTTCAATAAAACACTACAAGAAAAAACTAAAACAGTTTCATTCCTACTTAAAAAATTAGGATGTTTTAGTCTTTTTCAATGGAAATTTATTAAAACAACCTAGTGTTAAAGTATTTTTTTGCCTAAGTTTTTGTAGGTACTGATATACATTTTTCTGTATATATATATATATGGTAGATCAATTCCTTGTACCTAATGCAAGGTGTTAGTTATTCGGAAGTTCCAATGGGTTTGTACTGTCTTAGAATGAGAATGGACTTAAAGTAACAGGTCCCATAAGTGACAAGTAGTAGGAAGGACAATATTTTTTTCGGAGTCACTGTGAATATTGGATTGAGTCTCTAGTGTTCCACCGACTTTGTTCAGATTCTATGCCTCTTACTTTCTCCAGCAACCCCATTTTCTTTATAAAACCATGCTCCATGTTGTCTTTGGCTTGTGGAAGTTGGCAGCAGGACAGGAGATAAGTAAGAGCAGTTGTAGAAAGCTTTAGTGTCAGGTTGTGGAATTGTACTGGAGAACATAGGACAATCAAATTCCTGACTTCAGGACACATGCTAGCAGCCTAAGATCAAAGAAACGAGAACGCAAGGTAAAATTACATCCAATCCTAGCAATATAGTATGGTTGTTGGTGCATCAACAACAGGCTAAACTTACAGAGTTTCCCCTTTTGCAGAAAGGAGAAATGTATCAGCACCACCAGCATCAAGGCAAGAACATCCTTCCTTCTTCAAGGATGCCTATCCCTCCGGAAAGGCACTTGTTTCTGCATGGCGGGAATGGCTCTGGAGATTCTGGGCTTGTCCTGTCCACTGATGCAAAGCCACGATTGAAATGGACGTCAGACCTTCACGATCGCTTCATAGAAGCTGTCAATCAGCTAGGAGGGGCAGACAGTGAGTTCAGAAAATATTCTAGCAGTATAGAGTAGATAAATGTGTAAATGCCCTAAGCTGACAAAGTAAGTATGCTATGCTTTTTTTCTGTCACAGAGGCTACTCCAAAAACAATTATGAAACTCATGGGGATTCCAGGACTTACCTTATACCACCTCAAGAGTCACCTTCAGGTAAACTATCAAACACTTGCCCGTCAATCTTCTTAACAAAATGAAATCTAGCAGATTTTCTCACCATAACTTCCCATCAATCTCTCAATTTGTTGCAGAAATACAGGCTCAGCAAGAATCTGCAAGGACAAGTTAATATTGGGGCTAATAAAATGGGTAAGAGAATAATGTCACTATGAATATAAGTAAATTCATTCATTTTCTTTGAAAGCATTATTTAAGGAACAAAATTATCTCAACGGTTATATAGGTACTGCTGGAATGGCAGGAGACAGAACATCTGAAGCAAACGGAACTCATATGAATAATCTAAGCATAGGGCCTCAAACAAACAAGTATGCAGATCAAAGACATCTCTTGTTTTTGACATCTGTTCATCTGCTTAGTTCTTAGTTATACAGTTGTATTGAAATATTGATATTATGGCAATGTGTACTAACAGCAATAATATCCATAAACCCAGAAGCTTGCATATAGGAGAAGCACTGCAGATGCAAATTGAAGTGCAGCGAAAACTACATGAGCAGCTTGAGGTACAATCGATAAGAACCCTAAAAATCAAAATATGTAATGCAAATAAGTTTTAAGGAAAAAAAAAAAAAGTAGTTATCTCACTTTCCTTAGATTGTCTTAGAAAAATTTTAAAACTAGTAGCTCCATTCTGAGAAAATTCTTTTTGAATAACCCCAGGTACAGAGACATTTACAGCTTCGGATCGAGGCACAAGGGAAATACTTACAGGCAGTGCTGGAGAAAGCCCAGGAAACTCTAGGAAAGCAGAACTCAGGATCCGTCGGGCTTGAAGCTGCAAAAGTTCAGCTTTCTGAGTTAGTTTCCAAAGTATCCACCCAATGCCTAAATTCAGCATTTTCAGATCTCAAGGAGCTGCAGGGTTATTGCCCCCAGCAAACACAAACAAACCCACCTGCAGATTGTTCCATGGATAGCTGCCTGACCTCCTGTGAAGGGTCCCAAAAAGACCTAGAAATACACAACAATGGGATGCGTTTGAAGATCACAGAAGACCCATTGTTGCCCCCGACTGAATTAAAATGGTGTGAAGATAGGATGGAGAACAAGATGTTTCTGTCTTCCATTGGCAAGGGTGGGGAAAGAAGCTCTGGTGATTTATCCATGACTGTGGGGTTCCATGGAGAAAAAGGAAATGGAAACAGCAGCAGCTTCTCAGAGGGAAAATATAAAGGAAGGGAAGGAGAGAATGCAAAGCTTTCGCAAGGAAACAGACTGCCTTACTTTTCAACAAAACTTGATCTCAACGTCCGTGGAGAAAATGATGCTGCTTCAAGTTGCAAGCAATTTGACCTGAATGGTCTCAGCTGGAGTTGAGAGGGTTTACTAGGGTCATTCAGAGAATTCAGAAATTGAAAAATGGAATAGTTTCAGGATACGGCCAAACCCAGTTTTGATCAGATTGAAGAAGGTGATACCGTTCTCTCATTCAGGCTGACAAAAACAGCATCAAATCAACCTGAATTCAATAAGCAGCAGAAGTTGCAAGATAGATGAATTTTGCTACTGGTAAGATAGATTCTCCAGTGGAATATATTTTGTTTTTCTATCTGATGTATAACATTAAGAGCCGATGGACATCAAGGAAGATGACTTGATCTGAGTAGGATGAACTTAGATTGAATTTTTTCTTTTTTCTTTGTGCCATAAAAAATGAACTCAGATGCTGAAATCTTATTTGTTGTAATAGGGAAATGACCAAATAAACTTACAGCTTAACCAACTGATTAGTGATACCTCCTATTTTTCTTCTTGATAAGCACAAACAAGACCACTTCATGATCAATGTAGGAGTAATCATGAGTACTGCCTCCATTCTTTTGGTTGTTGAGTGCCCCCACGAACCTCAGGGCACTCAGTACATGAACCAAAGTTTGGATTGGTTCCATGCAAGTTGGTTCTTGTTCTAGAACTAACTTCATATGAAACTCCTTTGGTCTAAAATCAGCCCAAACCTATGGATTTGGACAAACTTTCACCACTAGCGTATTCTTCTTATTTGATAGGGGTATTTTTGCAAGATCATATTTACACATCTCAAATCAAATAATTTATATTCGAATTCCATAAAATTGAATAGAAGTTGGATTAGTTTTAGCCAATTCTATGATTTAGAACTTTAGAATTAAATTCTATACTTTTTAATCATATAACACTTACTGTGTGGATTTGCGCATGAATTCCTCAAAATGTTAAATGGATTTTGAATGCAGTTTCTGAATCCTTAGCTACAAATAGTTGTAAGAAGGGTGACAAAATAAAAGCTATTGATGAAAGGAAAAAGCCTGCTCACAGCTTATGATTCTGTCAAGGTTAATTGCCATGACTCCTTTAAACCTCTAGTTTTGAAAGATGGCACTGGGGTAATCATAAGGGATGCTGCTGGTTGCTTGGTTGGTGATCTGGCTGCTTTTAAATATGCCTGTTCAGCTCTAATGGTGGAGTTATTAATAGGAAAATCTCTAGTTCCATCTTTGAGATTAATTCTAAGAAGCATTTGGACATTCTTCAGGATAATAAAATCTCCCCAATCCCCACGGATGGTTTCTCCCATTATGAATGACATCCAGGCTCAGAAGAATAAACAGTTCTAACTCCTAAGTAGGACTTATAGTGCTCATTAGAGGATTACATATCCAATGCCAACAAAGAGAAAACAGTACCTTCGTGGATCAATTTGAAGGAGTATTCCCAGCTGTTCTTCATGAATTTTGTTTAATACCCCTCTTGCACTTTGTACCCTTACTTGACAGGATAATAAATTTTAAGTATAGTCACAATGGGCAGAAAGAAAAACTGAAGCTTGTTAACAACTATTTCACAGATTTAATTTCAAAAGTATTAGAATTGATGTTTTACTTAAGCTGCTAAAAAAATGTAAGAATCTGCCCATTCTCAGGATGTTTGTTCAGACAAAAGATTCACATATGATATCATACTTCTGTAATTTCATCAAATCGAAAAGCAGAACAATTAAATTCGAGCAAAAGAAACGAACTTGTTGGGATAAGAAGGGGCTCAAGGAGGCAAGTTCCTAGCTTCAACAGGCGGCTCACTGTAGGTTCCCTTTCCATTGCCAGGACATCCAAGGAACACCCCATTGCAAGTTCCTTTCTTTTGGGTCTCCATGCGTGATTTTGTAGCTTTGGATGGATGAAGGAAGGCGCGGTCTCGGCTTCAACCACCGCTGATGAACAAGAGATCAGAGCAGGTGCCGACCCATGTAGGCCTAGAACAATGGAACATTTACCAGAATGGTCCAAGAAAAAATTAGAGGCCCTACTCCACAATAACCTGATATGGTCTGGTACCTCAATGAGTTCAGAAAAGGCCCAATGATTTAAGGTGTCTGGTTATTTCCATGAACTAGAGTCTAGAGGCCATGTCGTCGCTTCGGGCAGCTGAGTTTGTGAATTATAAATTAAGTATGATGATTGCAATTATACTATTTTATGAAAAAATGCAGTGCAGTTCAAATTCTCTTAGTTGTATAATATGAAATAATAATATGATTTACTGTTTAATCTGTTTTTTATTTTTTATTTTTTATTTATAATTATATAATCTAAAATAATTCTCTTTTCTTGTATTTCAAATGTTATAATAATATGGTTTACTATTTGAACTTTTTTTTTAATTAACTTTTCGATAGTTAATAATTACATTAAATCTCGATTAATCTGAAATTAAATTATGTTGGATCCTTAAGGAAAGGTTATCTCAATATTTGTTTTTTCATTCACAAGATTCGAATTTAACATCTTATTTAAAATGAATTGAGTTCCTTTCACTTAAAATAACGTATCGTTATTACTGTTTAAACTGTTTTTGTACAACAATGATCATGCTGCAGGGTTGTGTGGCTTAATTTAAATACTCTATTACCTTATTGTATTTTTTAATTGTGTTTTCAAATAATTAAGAGTATTATCTTATAATTGTATAGAATTATTGTTTTTTTTAATAATTTTAATATTATTTACAGATATATATAAAAAAAAATAAATTCCAAGAGACTCCAATACATCACCCACAAAAATAAAAAACCCTAATGCAAGCTCTAATATCATGGATCGAAACGGTCATTCCGTAAAAAATTATTGTAATAATAAAATTATTGTTAATGTTCATAAATAAATGTCCTTGGGTGAGGTGAGGGGAACGAACAGTATAAGCTAGTACTTCTAGGAGCTAGGAGATATCAGTAGAAGACACATGGAGTAGCTGAGCAATCTAGACCGCAACTGAGCTAGACTGAATCTAATCTGAAGCTAGAGGTAATAGCTAAATAATAGATAGATATAAAATTATTGCTAAAATTTATAAATAATTGCATCCGGCCCTTTCCTTTGGATCAACTGGTCTCTGAGCACCTGATGTATTCTTTTATTTTTAGGCAGGGTTTAACCCGCTCTATGTAATATTGTTTAAAAAAAGTAAATAAATAAATAATTAAAAGTCTATTAAACTTTTAAAAATCCTTAATAATACTCAATGAAGCAATAAGCTTTAAAAAAAATTTAATATATACTTAATGATTTTTAAAAAAATATATGTATTAAAAAATAGTTCAAATCTAACATTTTCGCACTGCATTGACAATGATACTGTTTTCAAGGACTCATGGAATGAGTACATTCCCAGCATGGTAAACGCCTACAATTGGCCAGTAATTCTTTTTTTTTTTTTCTTGAATAGGGTAATTACCCGAGGGAAGGGAATGCGATCACCTCATGTGTTTGAAAAAATATCAATAACTTGTCCGTTTAATGTGAATATTAAAGTAATTGGTAGAATTCAAACTCTTAAATGATTTTGTTCAAATATTAAAATTTGAGAATAAATTATTAAATCTAGAAAGGTGAGTTTAATTGACCAATAATTCAGAACAGACTCAACAGAGTTCCTTTGGGATTTAAATTGTGGAAAGGAGGTATACTAATTTTTTTGGTTAAAATTTTATTTTGGTCCTTGAACTATTATACAAACTTTTGATTCAGTCTCTAAACTTAAAAAATCCCTGATTTGATCTCCATTGTTTATCATTTTAACCTTGATTTGGTTCTTCTGTTAATTTTTCATGTTAATTGATGGCCAAATAAAGAAGAAACATCACGTGTCACACATAAAATTACCAAGTTGGCAAATATAAATGACATGGTCATTCCAACTCATTCTATCAAAAAAAAATTTTTTTTTTCATTCCTCTCTTTCATTTACCCTTTCTTCAACTTCTGCTAACCCTAAGATTTCAACCAATCTATTCATTTCAACCAATTTCTATCCTTATTGGGTTCATCATTATCATCATCATCAAACAATAAAACTCACCAAAAAACAAAATTTTATTTGAAAATTTTTTGCCCATGGATTCTTTTGAACCCAGGCATGCTGGGTTCCAAGGAACCTAGTTGTAGGGTTTGAAGGGGAAAGAAAAGGGGAAAGGGAAAGAGAAGGAAAAAGAAAAAAAAAAGAATTTTTTAAGTTTTATTTAATTTTTTTATCTTATCATTTTTCCATGTCATCACTTTTTGTTGTCATATTATCTTCCACGTGTATTAATATTTGACATGTCATCTTGCTACAGTAAAGTAACAGGCCATGTCATCAGATTTTTAATGGAAGGACCAAATCGGGGTGGAAATGATAAACAGTATGAATCAAATCATAGATTTTTTAAGTTTAGGGATTAAATTGAGGTCTGTACAATAATTTAGGGACCAAAATGAGGTTTTAACCTTTTTTAGATGAATTAGACAAGTGTGGTCTATGTGGTGTTTGTCCTTAGTCTGCTCATCTTTTTATGTATTCCTCTCTGTTACATATAAAATGTGGTTATTCTGCTTCATCTGGTGGGGGATCACCTCGGGTATGGTAATGGAATCTAAGGTAGCCTTTGCAGGACAATATTGTCTGTTTGATAGTCTAATATGGCCACATTTCTTGTGGTGTTTTCTTATTCAAAATTTGTATTGTGTAGTCTCAATAATATAACGGGAAATAAACTGTTAGAATACCCTTAATACTCCTTGATTCGGTAAAAGTATTTTACTGATGAAAAATATTATTTCATCTTTGCAATTTCTCGGCATAAGCATATAAGAAGCTTCATGTAGTACTCGATTACATCATTGTTTTTATTGCTTGTTTACCAAGCATTGTTCGTGTGCATTGAAAATGAAATGATTATTTTCTTCCCTTTCAAACATCAGATGATCATTTTATTAATTATTACATTAAACATCATACCTTCCTTGTACAACCGGCAATTCAACATTATAATGATAAATATATTGAAGAAGTTAAAATAAAATATTAATTTTTTAAAAAATATAGTTTGAAAAGTTTGAAGGTGTTTGAATACATTTTGAGTGTGGGGTTAAGGTTGCCTTGGTTAGAACATCTAGTCTGACTTCTGTTGGTAATTTATATGATTAGTCTAACATGTTCGACTTTGTTCTGGTGTTTTCCTTTAATCAAATCCTATTAATACTTGATTGCATCAGTCCCCATCTAACAACATATTAATATTATCCAACTAATCTGTCAAATTTTAAATTGCAAGAACAATGAACATGAATTTGGACAAACCTCACCCAATAATATTTGTTTGTCCTTCGACATGACTTAACATTAATATATTAATATTAAATCATACAACATGATGTGTCTCTGTTGTTTGAGTTACATAGGGGATGCATGTATTCATATTTATTTTTTTTTATCAACAAATAAAATAAACTTTAGTCCACTCAGAGCAAGTGATAACCCACCCATTATAAACTGCTAGTTCACATTACTTAAATAAATAAATAAAACTCTACCTCTCAATCCTCCTACCAGCAAAGAACGATACAAAGCTGGTACCTCACAAGTACAATTTTATATCCCATTGAGGTCACCTAATTTGTTCTGGGAATTTTTTTTTGTCTATCAATGTTGTGAAGGAATCATTGTCAATTTTTTTTCGTCTACCTTACTTTTTCAAGCTTGAAGTTGCTTACAATGATTAAAAGTTAGAATGGTACAATAAAAGTTGTGGACATTGTCAACAATGTCTTTAATATGTATTAGACGGTGTGGAAACACATCACTTAACCACCATCATCCTAACCAAAGTATCAAATGCACCATTTGATTTTTAGTTAGATCACATCGGTATACCTAACCAAAAGTATATCCTCCAACTTCCTCAAAAAGAAATGAAAGGTAAACTTCTTCTCCTCTTTTTACTTATCTTTATTCACATTTTATAATTTGAATTCAAAATTTTTAAAATTTATAGGGTTAATACATCTGATTACTATATAAACAAGTGATGTATTTCCATTGGGATATCCGGGATTTCAAAGAGCTTGAAATCAATCTGACGTTGGATTCATCAACACCATAAACCAATATAAATAGTGTATTTTGATAGTTTTTAAACTTTTCAAATATAGTACAAATCATACCAATAACAGAACACCCATTCAACCACAATCTCTAAATTTTTAGGATTTTGGTTGTCTTGGACACTTTATTTGTGCACATGACACTTTGGTTATATTTATTTAGACTCTGTTTAATATGGTTATAATTTTTAATTTTTAATTTCAATTTTTATAAATTTTACAACTATTGAAAACTCAATAAAAAAACTAACCATTTATTTAAGACGAGTTTTAATATTGATAACAAAAAATATAAATTTGTTATTAGTATTAAAACTATTTTTATTTTTATTTTTTAATAATTATGATAATATGTTATAAAAATAAAATATAATAAATGAGTTTTTTTATTTATTTAAAATTATAAAATTTAAAAAATAAAGACAAAAAACCACAACCATATACTAAATAAAACCGCAATTTTTTGTCACTTATAAAGTCCCTAAAATAAAAGCAGTGGCAAGGGAAGAAAATTACGTAGTGATTTTGATGATGAGATTCATATGATACGTAAGAAAATTCCACCTCTCTTTTTTTCGGCGTCCCTCTCTCTCTCTCTCTCAATATGTTTGTACTTCCAAATTTTCTCATCTTAGCAGTTCTCTCTAAAACTTCATGAAACTTTCTTTTCCCCGTTTTACAAATGCTCTCTCCCAAGACCACCATTGCCGATGGTGGTAGCAACTAGACATTCCTCATCTCTCCAAGCTCTTATATTCTCTTCCACAAGTAAAAGACCACGGCAGACGAACTCCACTGACCCCAACCTCCAAGTTCCCCTTAATTGTATTTTCTCAATTACAGAAATGTAAAAGTTTCAGAACTAGAAAC
>BPVZ01000141.1:176667-187243 GCA_020521535.1 Rubroshorea leprosula | reverse complement strand
ATTAAATAAATATTAATTATTTTACTATTATTATTAATTACTTTTAATAATTAAATTAAACAAAATTAAATGGATATTTATAACAAAAATGGTGGGGCTTAATCACACCTTTTTAAAAACTATTCTTTCCTTTTGTTTCCTGAATTTTCTTTGTTTTTATCTCCATTGCGTATTTGCTGACATTTTAATAATCTCCTTCTTGAAATCTTCAACGCGTATGAGAACAACTCTCTTGAAATTTTCTGATTCCTAGCCGTTAATAACCCCTTCAGAACCCCCCTGGTTTTCTGACATTCCCATCACGAGAAATCTCTTCTCTTTTGTGGATTCTGATATTTTTCCTGTGTTGGGGTTTGTCTTTAATCAATTGGGTATTGTTCTTGCTCCCTCAGTAAACCTTTTTCCAACAACCGTGTTCTTCCTCTGTTTCTGTTTCAGACCTTTTCTTCTATCCTCTACTCTCCTCCATAAAAGAGAAAAAACTTGGGTTTTTTTGTTTTGTTTTTCAGTTTTTCAGTTTTTAGTTGATTTTATTTTGTTTTTCATTCTCTGTTTTACGAGGATTTTTCTGTTTGATCTGCAGTTTCCAATATTTATACCCCTTTAGCTTTCTGTTTTTGATCTTTGCTTCGAAACCCACTTTTCTGAGTTGAATCAATACACAATCTTTTCCGTTTAAGCTTTCTTGATTTCTGTTTCCCACAACGTTCTCAGGCGGTTTATTGTACTTAAATATACTATAACGAAGTCTACATATTCTTGTTTTGGGATTTAAGTTTGATTTCTTTTCTTTCTCTTTCCTCTGGGATTCATTGGATTCTTTATTTTTCTTATTTGTTTTCTTTACAAAATAAAGAGATTTACCCACAAAAACCCTCCTTTATTTATCTTATTGTAACTTCCTCCCCTTTTTCTAGGAAACCCATTATATAAGCACATCACTGGATTTTCCCTAAAAATCTTTGAATCATTCCTGGTAAACAAACAGAAAGATGAGAACTTCTGGGGTTTTGAGGAGGAACATGTGTCTATGGCGGTTTGTGTTGGTGATTTGCCTCTGTTATGTTGTAGTTGTTGATGGTCTTGGTGTGAATTGGGGTACAATGGCTACACACAAACTGCCACCAAAGGCTGTGGTGCAGATGTTGAAAGATAATGGGATAAAGAAAGTGAAGTTGTTTGATGCTGATTCAAGCACCATGAGTGCTCTTGCAGGCAGTGATATTGAGGTCATGATTGCTATTCCTAATGATCAGCTTGCTGCCATGAATGACTATGACCGTGCTAAGCAGTGGGTCAATAGGAATGTCACAAGTTACAATTTCAATGGAGGAGTTAACATCAAGTAAGTTCAGTTGTTTTTTTCTATTTTCCATCTTTCTCTGATGGAGCCTTTGGTGTGAAGTTACTCTATTTCTTTTTTAATTGAATTCAGATCTTTTTTGAATGTATTTGATTTGTAGTACAATTTTTTGTGTTATTTGTACTAATACAATTTTGAGGTTTGATATAGCTTATTTATAACATAGTTTGGTGTGGGTATTCAAGACTTTGATAATTATGCCTTGAATATACAAAGTATGTGTTGTTATTTAATATTTTGAGTCTTTTGGTGTAAACGATGATACCTAAATAGCCGATTTCATGAATCAGAATATTTTGATGCTTGAATTTTGAGGGCTTGTAGATGATTTAGTATAAAATAAGATTTAAACTTGAAACTTGTTGATTTGGAAAGGGGGAGGACTATCCATGTTTTCAGATGTACCACCAAAAAAGCTGATTTCTTCTGTCCAAGTTATTCCTTTCTATGGAAACAACTTTCATTTTTCATGGACTTCATTGTTTATGTTATTGCTAGAATCTGTTCCAATGCCTACATTAGAGAAGTTTTATTAGTGGTCTAATTTTTACTTGAGCATCTTTCTTCTCATTGCTTGCGTTGGAATAATTTAAAGTGTCTTATTCTTATAAAAGGTGAGAGTTGTGTGTTGGTTTATTTGATTTCTGAATCTATAGCTTCTGATGGTGGTTAAGCATTCGTAATTGGTAAATTATTCCATGTTCTGAAGTGCATTTAATGGGCCTATATGTTCTATTGATTTTGAGAAAAAAATAATATTGGTTTCCTTTTGCTCAATTTTCTTTGGTATAGATAAAAAATTTTAAATATCTTTTCTCTGTTGCATTAGACAATGGTTATTTGCAGGTCATTAACTTCTTGGAAAAGTTTGTTTCGTATCTTGCCACAGGGTTCCAACTTGTTGCTTTGGCCAACTTTGGATTCCCCTTTGTATAATACTAGGCTTTCAGTTGGCATTAGATTCTTGGCAATGTTGTTCTTCCATAGCTTTATTCCAAACCACCGGAGGATGGACAACTCGTGGAAACTTTTTCCTTCTTAGAATCTAGGTGATATCAGTTGGAAAAGAAAACTATTTAAGAAGAACCACTGAAAAAATCCAACAATCATGATGGATTATTGGATGTTTAAACTTGACATCTCTTATCTTGGAAAATTTGTTGCCATTTTAGATTTATTATAATGAGGAGCATTTGTGGGAACCTTTTTTGGCTGTAACTTTTAGCCTGATAAACTAATTAAAGGTTGGACCATGAAGGACCTCTAGAAGTTTCAATGGGCCAAAAAGTGATTAGATGAAAACCCTTTAGCCTTCTTGTTGGTGATTTGTCCCAACATTGCATCAATGAATCTTCAAGGCATGTGTTATGAATGAGCCATCACAAAAGACCACAAAGTTGTTGGATTTTATTTCTTCTGTTAATTATGAAGTAGTTAAAGACGAACATGTCTGTCCAATTTCACAATGCAACTGCTAATTTTTATGCAATCTAGTTAAGAAACTTCGATCTTTCACCAGTTTATACAATTTTCTGTTCTCATTTTGATTTAATTTCTAATTTCCTCAGGTAGAATTGTTAAGAATGGTATCTTGCAACTAAGTTATCCTATATCTTAATATTCGTTCAACTTTTGTACAGATATGTTGCAGTTGGGAATGAGCCTTTCCTATCATCCTACAATGGATCATTCATAAATATCACGCTTCCTGCTCTTCAGAACATTCAAAATGCACTCAATGAAGCTGGGGTAGGAGACTCCATCAAGGCTACAGTACCCTTAAATGCTGATGTCTACAATTCCCCCGTTAGCAATCCTGTTCCATCTGCTGGGCAGTTCCGGAGTGATATCAGTGGAATTATGACCCAGATTGTCGACTTTCTTAGTAAGAATAATGCACCTTTCACTGTGAACATCTATCCTTTTCTCAGTCTGTATGGAAATGACAACTTCCCTGTTAATTATGCTTTCTTTGATGGAGCAACTCCCATTGTTGATAATGGGATTCAATACACAAATGTTTTTGATGCCAACTTTGACACCTTGGTTTCGGCTTTGAAGAGTGTAGGACATGGGGACATGACCATTTTGGTAGGGGAGGTTGGTTGGCCCACAGATGGAGACAAGAATGCTAATATAGGCAATGCTTATAGATTTTATAATGGGCTCTTACCAAGACTTGCAGCCAATACAGGCACTCCACTGAGGCCTGGATATATAGAAGTTTATTTGTTCAGTCTTATTGATGAGGATGCCAAGAGCATTGCTCCAGGAAGTTTTGAGCGTCATTGGGGAATCTTCAGGTATGATGGGCAGCCTAAATTTGGCATAGATCTAACTGGTCAGGGTCAAAACAAGCTTCTTATTGGTGCACAGAATGTGCAGTATCTTTCTCAGAGATGGTGCATGTTTAATCCAAATGCCAAGGACCTAAGCAAGCTCGCAGATAACATCAACTATGCTTGCACCTTCTCAGACTGCACATCACTTGGTTACGGGTCTTCGTGCAATGGCCTGGATGCTAATGGAAATGCTTCTTATGCATTTAATATGTACTACCAGGTCCAGAATCAGAATGATTTGGCATGTAATTTTCAAGGTCTGGCCATGGTTACCACACAGAATCTTTCAACAGGGTCCTGCGATTTCATGATTCAGATAGCTTCTTCTTCATCCTCTCTAGGTCCATCACTGTTGGGGTTAGCAATTCTAACATTATTGACATTATTGCTATAAATCTTTATTCTGTAGACACCTCCAATTGCACAATTGTAGTTCATTTTTTCTATCTTATTCAGTATGTCACAGGTTCTTGGCTTCCTGATTTTGTTGAGATTGATTCAATAAAATCCTTATTTTGATCTCTTAGCTTCCCATACAATAATACAGTTTGCTTTTCAATTGAATATGCTGTGATGAAACAGATTGATATTTCTTAAGTTAATCTTCATTTCTATGGTATCAATTTACAAAAGGGTAATCATATGGAGATAATTTTTTTTTTTTTTTTTTTTTCTATGGTATCAATTTACAAAAGGGTAATCATATGGAGATAATTTTTTTTTTTTGTATAATATTTTAATACAATTTGTAAATATCATTAAATGAGTCCAGATATACAATATCAAAATCTCAGTTCATTAAATGATGCATAAGATTGTATAAAAAATTCATTACTGAATCAATTTCCTTCATAACATCCAATCAACAAGAACTTAAACTGAAATTGTATTTCATTCATATCAAATACTTAATTCGAGGTCAAAGTTTGGGAACTCAAACTTCTGCAATATTAAACACTAACTCATGATTTTTCATTTTTATTTAAAAAGAAAAGGAATTTAGTTAAGGGTATGTTAGGTGAACAATTTATTCACAACTTTTGAATATTATTAAATAAGTAAATGTATGCAATATTAAATGTCATCGAAAAGTTAAACGAGTTAATCATTAAATGATATGTAAAGTATGAAAATGTTATACAAAAAGTTGTCTCATAATCATTTTCCACTAAGAAATAAATCTCTATCACTTCTTCTAAGTTTGGTTATTTGCTTACTTTCTCCATTCATTTTTAATAAATTAATTTTTTTATCTAATAAAATAAAGATATACTAATTTATTAATAATATTTTATATTTATCCTTAATTAAATATTATTTAAATAAAAAATCTTGTTTAATATATATTGTAATTATCTTTTTAAAATAATAATATAATAAGAACAAACGTATTAAAAGATATTTTAAAAATATAAACTATTTAATTTAAAAGCTCAAAAAAAGAAATAAATCTATCGAATTTCAACTGATAGGGTTGTAAATTTGTTTAACTTAAGATACAAGTCAAATGTGCATTAATTATACATTTTCTTTGTTAATTTGCATAAAAACTATTAAGAATTAATTTTACTTTTAATATCAATAACAAATATATAATTTTAAAAGAACAATTAATAAAATTAAAATAACTTTTACTTTTCATAACAATTAATTCAAAAACAATATAACTATTATACATTTAACTTGTAAAGTAAAAATAACCCTTATTTATCATCATATCAAGGCTTTATTCATGTTAATGCATAAAAAGTATTAAGATATAGAAGATAAAAAGAAAGATGAACTAAGAATACTAAAAACACCCATCATCATATTATTGGATACACTAAAATCAGTCATTAGGTTCACCGCTTCTAGCGTTTTCCATGTCTGCTGTATTCCACACGTACAGTATAAAATTATAGTTACAAGGTAGGGAAAACTGATTGTTAAAACAGGTCAGAACGTACACAAGATTGATGAAAAAGCAAACAAGGATCAAAATTGGACTTTAGTTTTACTTATTGATATTATCCAAAGGAAAGCTCAACATTAATCCATATGAAACGCCCAGTTCTTCCAATCTTTTGTTCTTTCTCCCCAGCTAAATTACTTAACACAGGACATTCTGACCCTTCATCTGGGATCACTTTAGTAGGATCTAGCAGTACATCAAAGACCCAACTCGCTGAGGAACAGAAGAAACCAATGAGACAGCCCCTAGACCTGTTTTAGTATTCACATTTGAATCCAACTCCAACAATGCCACAAATGCCACAGAAGCGTCTGCCAAAAAATCATGGTTGTCAGGTGCAATATTGAATACAAATTCTAAACACGTAGTGATGGAGTATTGGCTCCTTACCATTGCTGGACCTTCCTAAACTCAGTGAGCACAGGGTATATATTCTCAAAGGCTGTGTATGTCTCATCTCTCACCTAAGTTTATATGCAATAAGATATGTAAGAGAATATCAGCCAAAACAAGATATACAATAAATAGAACAGGAAGATGCGAAAAAGAATAATCACCTTAGCTCCAGTAATCACAATCTTCCCTGAGACAAAAATAAGAAGCACAATTTTTGGCTGTTTCATGCGATAGATCAGCCCTGGGAAGAGTTCTGGCTCATACTGTAAATGATAACATAGAAATAAGTCTTCAATCCTTAACATAAAAGTCTCTAATAATAAACTGCAAAGGATTCTTCCGTTTTCCCAAGCCTGTTTACTAACCAAAAGATAACTCAATTACAAGCGTTATTCTAGTTAACACATCGAGCTAGTTCCCATTGTTAACAAAATATCAACAGCAGCCTAGCCAAGGATTGCTAACATAAAACCTTCATTTGGTCTGAGTTTAAACTTCTGCAATAGCTTTGCAAGACTAACAATTTCCAATTAGCATGTATTTGACAGACAAGAATCACATGCAAAGAAAATTAACAACAAAGTCGCTATGTGCATAACTATATTCAAATTGATATAAAATAGAGTGAATGAATTGTGATGATCTGTTATTGTCACTTACACTTGAAAAGGCACCATGGGAGTAGGCAAGACCTTCAAGTCTGATTGGGAATTTAACATCACAGGAGCCAACAATGTTCTGAATCTTGAAATCCTGCCATCACAACTAGGGTAAATATAATGCCATTGCGAAAGGAGACACCTTAAAAAAGGAAGTTTGATAGTGATTAAGCATCTTATTGCATAAGAGGAGGACAAAAGCCACCTTAAACTTGGCAGCAAACCCAAGCTTTTGGATAATTCTAGCATACTGCAAAAATACATAAATATCAGATCACAAAAAACCAAAACCAAACTTTCTTGACCACTTAACCTAATTATAAAAACATATTAGTTAATATTTAGGCAGTGGTTTTCACCTCTAACACAAGACTAGGAGTTGAAGGAACAGGCATTAAAAAAAATAAAAAAAAAAAAAAAAAAAGCATACATACCTTTCTTGCCGCTAGTTTGGAATCTATTTCACTTTTGGCACCTGTGCACACCTGAAACAGAAGACACAATAGTCCTTTTAGTAAGGCGATAATTTGAAAAACTTCATCCAACCATATCAGATGAAAAGTTAATGATTTTAGACAAAATGAAACAATAATTACTTTCTAGAGAATTTGAACATTAAGAGCAAGAATTAAATTAAAGTTCTAAAAATATCAAACTTACCATCTTTCCAGAGGCAAAAATCAAAGCAGTAGTCTTTGGATCTCTTATCCTCATAATGACAGCAGCAAAACGCTGTACAAGAATATCATAGAACAGAAGTTTATCAATAAATAACCAAGAGGGAGAGACACCACTTGACATGACACAAACTTAAAATATGAAAACAATTTGGCAAGCCACTGCTTACCTTAGGGTTGTATTCAGCATTACGAGCTTGAAGTGCAATTTGCTTAAGATCCAGCTTGCAATCCAAGTTGACAGTTGATACTATGTTTCTAGATACACATTAAAGCAAATTATGCTAAGATGTCTAGAAATAAAATATGCCAAATCATATTCCTGTATGGTTCACCACAATATGCATTGGTTTCCAAAAGAAAAGTGTAAGAAAGAACTACCCAATCTTCTACCAGCACCCAACAAAATCATCATCACAATCAATAGCAAAAAACAGATAATCCATCAAATAGCCAGATGCAGGAAAAATAGTTAGAACTATGGTACATAAGGAATTTAAGATAGAGAGATTTAGAATAAGATTTCAAACCCTTGTTGGCCACAGGACATAAGGCAAGACTTCCGACTAAAATGTAATTCATACATCTATGCAGACTTATGTAACAACCATACAGAAGGCAACAAACTTATAATCATGTTAGGCAATTTTTCTCAGAAGGCAAGTTAAAATAATTTCCTTAAGAGATTGGGCCCCAAAATATGAGAATAGTGTTTAGCATAGCAGTTTGAAACTAGAGGGTACCCAAATGGAATAAACTTAGTAGAACAGACAATTTCCAGCCATGCTGCAGAAAGATTCGAAGTAAAAATTTATTAAGACATATGTAAATACAGTTTATAAAGATACTAGAAGGAAGACTACCATTTTTGGCTTTTTTTGGAAAGTAGTAACATCATAATGGGGCAAATTTCACTTCTTTCTTAATCATTAAAGTGTACCCTTTTTCAAGTTTAGGGAAAACAGATATAACCTCTGGTCCATTATATTGTTGTCAAAAGCAAAGAAAGTTTTCTCAATTCTCACTTCAACTTATAATTTATTAACTAAACATAGTTTTCAAAAATGAGAATTATTACACTTGTATGACCTCTGAACGCAATAAAGAAATGATAATAGGTTCAGCATTGACATTAGCCCTTAAATACTTGGGTTTAAGTCTTTCCATTAGTGTAAAAAACCAAGTTTGATATTTGGTTTGTTAAGTTAGATGAGCCAAACTCAAGCCTTATATTCTTCTCAGATAAGCTCCAATCAAAAATAAAACAGAGAGCACTAAGCTACAAGCATATTCTATCTTACATAGATCAATTCATCATAATCTTTAATATGAATGTACTCAACAATCATAATCCCATACAACTCTTTTCAGTCAAATTTACAAAAATTTACAAGAAAGATAAAATATTTAGCACACCCATCATCACCCCTTACATGATTCAACCAAGAACCAACATAGCTAGAAAAACCTAAGTTGACTTTAAAACCCACTATCATAATAACACCCCGTCCCCAGACGCTCACAGCATCCTTCAAATCACAAGATCCAACCAGTACCCGCCCAGAGACAATCTTCCCACCCCAACCGATTCTTGACAGTGGAAAAAGCATGCATAAACTTGTTTTATGCAAACAAAACGTGATTAAAAAAGAGGAATATTAAACTAGAGACTTACTGAAGGGTAGGAACAATGCCAGACGGGTGCTTGGAAAGATCCACGGGCTGGCTACCTTCCAAGCCACCTTGCTCTGCCATTCTCTTTGTTCCTCACTTCCCGAAAACCAAAAATCCAACAAATTTCTCCAAAAAATAATTTATGGGTTTCTCTTCTCAAACCAAAACAAGACAACCCAGATGAATTTTAACCCGGATCTGACAAAATCAAATACCATACAAAACTAGGGTTTCCGACAAAGAACTAAAACTCGACGCCATTAGGAGAAAAATTCAATCAAAAATTGAGAAAAAGAGGGTAGATTTTTGAAATCAGGAGTCTTTTATAGGGGTTTTGATGAAAATAAGGGAGAAGGGTTGAGGATTGAGAATTGAGGCGTGAAGGGTCTGAGGTCTGAATAAGAGAGGGGTAGAGCAGAGAAAGAGAAAAGCGGTTGATGAAAGGCCCTGGCTTTTGTACCCTAGGTAAGGGTATTTATAGAGGTTGACCGGTTACCAGGTGTTTAACCGGTAAAGCACGGGGATTACCGGTTTTGCCCGTTTTTTTTTTTTTTTTGCCGAATTCCTGATTTTCTCCCTTCCCTCTCGTAAAACTCCAAACTTGTTCCCTCGACTATTGTATGGAATATAATTTGATCCTTAAATTTGAAAACTTTTTTATTGAGTTTTTAAAGTTGCGAAATTTAGCCTTGGATTAGTTCCCTCGTTAAAAATTCGCTAAGGTGTCTCGTTACTAAGCAGGACAGAGCTGACACTTAAAACGACTTTTACACGTATGATTGATAACATATAAAAAAAAATGACATGACAAGTAAGATTAACATTAATTCTTAAATAAAGTTAAAACTATATAAAAATAAAAGAGTTAAGATTTATTTATACATATATTTTATATATTACATTTATATAAAATTTTAATAATTCGGTTTTTTATTTTTAATAATTAAGATTTATTTACTTTTTAACATATTTGTTAAAAGATAATTATCTTTTTTATTTAAAAATTATAATAACTTTTTAATATTAAAAATTAAAAAAAATAATTTAAATTTTATATAAATGGAATATATAAGATTTATATAAAAATAAGTTTTTACTCAAAATAAAAGTATTATCTTTTGATGTGGCATTAGAAGTTGTTATTTCAATTAAAAGAACATGTTATTTGTCATGTCATTCTTTTTGTTATCCTATCAATCCTACATGTAAAAATCTTTTTACATATCATCTTCGTCTTGTCATATAACGTAACACGGAAGCAAATTTTTAACAGAGGAATTAATTTAGAGTTAAATTTTTAAACTTTATAGATTAAATTAAGAATTGTTTAAGTTTAGAGACTAAGTGAGCTCTATATAATAGTTGAGGGATTAAGTTTCGGGTTTGACCTATTTATACAAGGTTCTAGAAGGCAAACGTGGAAGTCCGGAAAATTGGCGTTTTAATATTTTATCCGTGCTCGGTTTGGTTGACTGTTCACGTCAGTGATTAAAAACTAGGTTGAATGTTAA
>BPVZ01000141.1:109225-124441 GCA_020521535.1 Rubroshorea leprosula | reverse complement strand
AATCTATTCTCCTCAACCAATCTCTTACTTTTCTAATTTCTTCATCATTATCAAACAACAAAATCCACAAACAAAAAAAAGAAAATTTTTCTAATTTTTTCGAACCCAGCACTTGGATTCTTTCTAGCCCTTAATTGGGCAGCCAGGTGTTGGGTTCAATCTATTCATCTCAACTATTTTTTTTTTTTTTTTTTTTTTCATTCATCTCAACCAATCTCTTGCCTGGGTAGTTTCTTCATCATCATCAAATAAATCCCACAAACCAAAAAAACGAAAATTTTTCTAATTTTTTGCCACTAGTTTGAAGGAGCCCAGTGCTGGGTTCAAAAGAACCCTCGCCTGGGTTCCTTTGAACTCAGGGATCAATTATCTCAACCAATCTCTTACCTTGCTAGTTTCTTCATCATCATCAAACAAAACCCACAAACAAAAAAAAAGAAATTTTTTCTAATATTTTGCCACTGGTTCGAACGAACCCAAGCGTTGGGTTCGATCGATCGATTTCGAGGGCAGAGAGAAAATGAAAGAGAAGAAGAAAAAAATAAGAAAGAATTTTTATTTTTTTATCAGGTTATTTTTTTTTTCACGCCATTATTTTATACAATCCAGACAACCTTATTTTATTTCTTTGCTCACTCAATTAACATATGTTAATTCATAAAATTACTCTTTTTTTTATTTTGACTACACAATGAAAAACAATCATCTTCATTATTTGTCTCACTCCATCCGCATGTTATACAATTCAAATTCAAAATTTCTTATTTTTAATAAAAAATAATAATTAAATTACTTAAGTAGTTGGCTTCATAAAATTACTATTACATTGTCTATAGTTATTTGTTTATGCGGTTATTTGTTTTTTTTTTTTTTAACATAGTTGTTGAGGGGCGGGCTCGAAGTCTGCCCATGAGGAAGGGAAGAATGCACCTCAAGTTGGCTGTGTGTCAGTTGATCCGAAGGTTCAGATGCGTTTATGCGGTTATTTGTTGCGGAAATAAAGCTTGAAGAATTTATTAATGTAACTTTTTTTTTTCAGTGGTGAGTGGTGACCCATATCTAGGTTTCTGAAACTTTATTAGGATTCAAATAGGGGCATGAGAAATAAATATATTAAACAAATGGGTATGGGCGCAATTCACATCCATAGTGCACGGAATTAGAAATTTCCTAGATGGTTGGAACTTTTTAAAGGGAGAATCGTACAATTTTGGTTCTCTTTTAGTCTTTTTTTGTTAGGTCATACCCAATATTCAAATAAAAAATGGTTTTTTTTTCCACGTATTACAAAACTTTGTCAAGATTCCTTTCATTTTACATCTCAGTTCGCTGGTGGTTGTAAATGAAAGAGTGCCAATAAAGACAGGTCCTAAAACTAGGTACAAATTCATGGAATTAGGTTTTTCCTCCCAAAAAAAATTGGGAAAAAAAAAATTCTGAATTTTATTTTTAATTTTTGCCAATGGAAAATTGTTTTTGTTAATCAAGTGATTATATTGATTTTTGAATTTACCCTAACTCAATTCCCTAGACATGAAATCTAGGAAGATTAGCATGTGTTGATGATTTTTTTTTTTGGATA
The DNA here is from genome assembly GCA_020521535.1 of Rubroshorea leprosula. Taxonomy (NCBI): domain Eukaryota; kingdom Viridiplantae; phylum Streptophyta; class Magnoliopsida; order Malvales; family Dipterocarpaceae; genus Rubroshorea; species Rubroshorea leprosula. The sequence continues at coordinate 122,859 of BPVZ01000141.1, read as the reverse complement.
AATTTGATATTGAATTATATAACAAAAAATAATTTTCTCCTGTTTTTATAAATTATAAATGAACTAAGTTACAGCACCAGTAATTTCTAGAGGACTAAACTTGATTATACTCGAGCTCAGAAATATCAAGCTCAAGCTCAAACTTGAACATACGCAGGTGAGCTCAAGCTTGGCTCACGAGTTTTTAAAAAAATTTTAAATTAAAAATAATTGACATAATTATTAATTAAATGTATACTTAGTCAACCGTATGTTTGATTTCAAGAAATAGAAAAGGAGAAGGGTTGGAGAGGGGAGTGGTGAAAGTTTTTTTATTTGATTAGTAAAAGATTTAGAAGGGACAGAAGAAAAGTATAGTCCTTTTATTTTTTATTTTAATTCTTTTATTTGTCCAAATAAAGGAAGAGGAGATGAGAGAAATGAAAAAAACATCGTATTTTTTAATTTTTCATCCTTGTCTTTTATTTATCTTAAATCAAATGTGCTATAATTTTTTTATTATTGAATTCAAGTTCAAACTTGAGTGGTTCACATTCAATCATACACAAGCTTGTGTTTGAGTCAAGTCGAAGCCAACTCTAGTTTGATTTAGTCGAATAGCTACAAGTAACTCAGTTTATTTATGTACAATTGTATATATTTTTAATATATCCTTTAATTGACTTAAAATTTAAATTTAAGATATCTAAACTAGAGTTTTAGATTTTAAATCAATTGAGATACTGTTTATTAAATTTTTTTTTTTTTGAGGTACTCCTTACAGGCAAGACAAAGAATTGGTTTGGGTGATTGGAGTTTGCTTCCGCAAGACCTTCAATGAGCAAGTTTCGTAAAAAAATCTCATTTTGACTATAAATTATTATGATTAAAGATTTTTCAAGTGAACAAACAAAACAAGTGTCATTTCAGATAAAATTTATATAATATGAGTGAATGCATATTTATATGCATTTATATCAAGTGAAAATAATTAATGCTATTTTATTATTAATTTAGTTTGATTTAATTTTTTTTGTATGATATAGTAATTATATTGATGTATAACCATTTTTTCAAAGTAGTTTTCAAATAGTAAAACAGTTTTTACAATAATAAAACATACAAAAACTTACAATTGCAACACCACACAACAATTCCAAATACAAGCAAAAATCAGTGATAAATGGACTCAAATTTGGGAATGAAATGCATTTTTCTTTCATACAATAATCCTCCCTTGTTTAACAAAGATTTTTCATCACATTACAAAGATTTGCTCTAGGATTTCATAATAAACGTCCTACACTTTCAAGAGAATGAATGTGCCAAGCACAATTTCACAAGTATTAAGATCAATTTACACACAACTCTTACATTAATCATCTATATAAAATCTTGATTATTCAATTTTTCACCAAGAATTGTTGAGCTCTACTATGCTTTTTCTATATGAAAAAGATAATTATCTTTAAAAAACAATATAAAATGTAAATAAATCTCAACCATTCATAATATAAAGATAAATAGTTAAGATTTTGTGTATATGTATAAGAGTTATGTATAAATAAATTCTATTTTTTATCATATTGTGCTTTGCACCTTCACTCTCTTGAAAGTGTAGGACCTTTATTCTAAAATCCTAAAGGGAATATTTGTAATGTGACGAAAAATCTCTGTTAAGAGTTCATTGTCAAAAGTCCAAACCATTAATTAATAAGATGTTCCAGAATCCATTCAGCAGCTTCAATAACTCATGTTAACACCATTTGCATAGGGCGTATTTTATGAAGATTGTACAGGAAGTAGGAATTAGTCTTGAAGGTTGATATAGTCGGTCCCATACTTGTGGTTATATCTTGGAAATCCTTGCTTCAACAAGAAGTAGTGTTGAGGTGGCTCAGAATCCACTGTCTAGAGACAATATTGATTGTTCTAAAACAGGTAATTCCCACCTCAATCTTCCAAATCTGCCAACCAAAGAGAATAAAAATAATTAAAGGATACACTTCAAATTCATATGAAAACATAGATGATAGATGTGATCCAAACAACCACATGAAAACCTTAAACCATCAATTACATGTAACAAAGTTCTACAATTAAACTTTATTATCATAAAAGATGTGAATGATCAAGATATCAAAGAGATGTTAATTTAGTAATATACCATATCCTCAATTCTCAGCATAACTTTCAAAAAGACTGCAGACTCAAGTTTACATATCGGACAGAAGAATTCCATCGAAGGTATCAACATTGGCGTGGAAGGCCCCTCAAAATTGACTGCCTACCACGGATAACTTAATTAAGAGAAAGTGATGCTCGTGACAGATGACGCTAAGTGCGTACAGTGTAGTCATCAGGTGGAAAGTTCAAATCATGCATCCTTTTTTTCTTCTGTAAATTTGCATGGGTTTTATGGACTGGATGCTATGAATGGTGGAATCTAACGGTGGCAACAAATGAAGGATTTTTGGTGGGACTTTTCACAGCATCATGACCTTGTTCCCAAAGGTATTTTAGGTGATGCATGGAACAGGGTGATGAGGTTCGCTGTTTTCTGGTCAATATGGCTATGGAGAAATCAGAAAACCTTCGGAGAGGAAGCTGATGTTGCTGACAAGGTACTGGGGCTGGTTAAATTTAGATCTTACTCATGGATTAAAGCTTGGGTGTGGCCTGATTTATCTCTAGATTTATGGTGCATATCATCTATGGAAGCTTTAAGGCAGCGAGCTTAATTGATATCTTTAACAGGGTGTGCATGAAACTTGAAGTAGTGGCGTAGCACCTGTTATAATGATACTTGCTAGTTTTGTATTAATCTTTTATGCTGCTAGTAGGAAAAGCAAACATATAGTAGAATGTATACCCTTGTTCTCTATTAATAAATAAATGAACCCGCTTAAAATGAAAGCAGTAAGACTATTAAAGCAATAAAATGAAACCATTCGATTTGAATATGAGATATAAAGAAATTTGGATTTTTGAAAAGCGAAATGTGTCAGACCTACATAGTTTACCCATTTTATTGAAGTCGAGTTCAATAAGATGCGGCAGTAGGGCTGTCCTGCGGAGTGGAAAAAAGATAGAGGGGAACCTCTGAGATTTCAAACTTTTCTAGGTATTTTCATTCTATAATTGAAGGAAAAAGGAGAAATCAAGAAGGAGAAGAACAGCAGAACGTGCACCGGAGCTTAGTGAAGAAATAAAATAACGATTAATGCCATGTATTTTTGTAGTCTCAGATCTGTTCTGGGTCTCTCCATAATTTTGAGTTCTGCATCTTTCCACTAAATTTCCATAGCCGATTTCGAACATTCTTCGGTTGACAATTTAGTTATTCCGAACAATTTAAACACCCACATGAAAGCAACTATTTTATGATCTATGGGATGGCTTGAAGATTAAAGAAGGTATGAGTAGACAAAGGGCAAGAAAAGAATGGTTCAGAGATGGAGATGCAAACACCCAATTTTTCCACAGATGCATAAGAAACAGACAGAGAAAACAGGAGATCAACTGCATTGAAATAAACGGCTGCCAACAAAACAGTGTACAGGGAATTAAGGAAGGGATAGCCAAGCACTTTGAAGAGCTATACAGAGAAGAGGATTGGGCTCGACCCGTTTTAAATGGCATCAACTTTAAGCAAATCTCAACTGCCCAAGCCAACCTACTGACATCTCCATTTTCTGAGGAGGAGATCAGAAAAGCAGTATGGGATTGTGGGTGCTCTAAAGCTCCAGGACTAGATGGATTCAATTTCCTTTTTTTCATACGCATGTGGGAAGTAATTAAGAAGGATATTGTCGATTTTGTTCAAGAATTTCACAAAAATGGGAGATTAGTAGCTGGATCAAATGTCTCATTCATCACCCTCATCCCGAAGGTCTGCAATCCACAGAAAATTGAAGATTATAGGCCAATTTCATTAATAGGAGCCATGTACAAAATCATTGCAAAGCTTCTTGCGAATCGGCTCAACTTAGTGATTCCTGATGTCATCGGGAAACAACAAATGGCCTTCATTAAAGGTAGGCAATTAAGTGAAGGAGTAATAATTGCCAATGAAATTATAGATGATGCCAAAAAGCAGAAGAGAGAGTGTTTCTTGTTCAAAATAGATTTGGAGAAGGCATTTGATAAAGTCAGCTGGCACTTCTTGGACTACATGCTCATGAGAATGAGATTTGGAGATATCTGGAGAGGATGGATCAGGGAATGCCTACAAACCAGCATGATATCAATCCTAGTCAATGGTAGCCCCACAAGGCAATTCAAGGTCAGTAAAGGCTTGAGACAAGGTGACCCCCTTTCACCCTTTTTGTTTTTGATAATAGCAGAGGGACTAAATGGAATCATCACAAAGGCAACTGAACTAAGTCTGTTTGAGGGCGTGGAAGTAGGACAAAATGGTGTTCGTTGTTCATATATCCAATTTGCAGATGATGTTTTGATCTTCGGAAAAGCATCGGAAAGCAATGTTTAGGCAGCAAAGTGCATATTGAGGACATTTGAGCTAGCAACTGGACTGACAATAAACTATTCAAAAAGCCAACTCATGGGGGTTAATGTAGAAGAAGACTGGTTGGACAAAATGGCCTGCCTCTTGAATTGCAAGATCGGGTGTTTGCCATTCAAATACTTGGGGGTCCCTGTTGGAGGTAATCATAGAAGAATGGAATTGTGGAAACCCTTGATTGATACCTTCTCAAAGAAACTGACTACTTGGAAAGGTCAACGGCTCTCTCTTGGTGGCAGAATTACTTTGCTTAACTATGTGCTCTCGTCCTTGCCAGTGTTTCTCCTGTCTGTCTACTTGGCTCCCAAAGGTATTATCAAAACTATTGACAAAATTAGAAAAAAATTTCTGTGGGGAGGGTGCAAAGAGTCTAAGAAAGTCCACTGAGTTAAATGGGAAAGGGTATGTAAAGGTAGGCTGGAGGGTGGATTAGGGGTCAAGAACATGAGGTATCTTAACCTCTCATTACTTGGTAAATGGTGGGATAAATTAGCAAAGGGCGAGGGTTCTCTCTGGTATAAAATTATTAAAGAAAAATATGGGAAAGAGAGTGAAAACTGGTACGAGTGGGTTAGGGAGGGTAGAGGGTATGGATCAAATTGGTGGAAAGATATATGCAAGGTAGACAACTTAGAAGTCAGCAACTAAGGGTGGCTTTCCCAAGGGTTTGAAATTAGAATTGGGGATGGAGGTGCTGTGAGTTTTTGGAAAGATAGGTGGAGTGAGGAGGGAATCCTAGCTAACAAATACCCAAGACTTTATTTGATCTCTACAGGAATGGACAACAAAGTTAAGCAAATGGGAGAATGACATGAAGGACAATGGGAATGGAACCTGAACTGGAAATGAGAATTACGTGAATGGGAAGTAGTAGCAAAGGACCAAATACTTCAAAGCTTGGACTCTGTCAAACTACAGCAAGGAGTCAAAGACAACTGGGATTGGATACACACCAAGGATGGAGCCTACACAGCAAAATCGGGATACCAACAGCTAGCCTCCCTTCAAAATAGCAATCACAGACATGAATTTAGCAGAGTGTGGAACAGCTACATTCCAACAAAGATTTGCAGGTTTGTTTGGCAACTCCTTCTCAACAAAATTCCTACTAAGGCAAACCTATTCAAAAGGGGAGTAATCTCACAAACCCATGAATTAATCTGCTGTTTATGTAATGAACAAGTTGAAGATAGAGATCATCTCTTCCTGAAGTGCAGAATAGTTGATGAAATCTAGAACAAGTGCTATAAATGGTGGAACTTACAAAAAACAAACTCTAAAAATTGCTGGGAGGCATTCGTGAAGCATGCAGAATCTCCACCCCACGCCAAAAAGAAAAAGGAGTGGGAAGCCATTTGGTTCTCAGTGACTTGGACAGTTTGGCTGACCAGAAATAGAAAATTGTTTCAAAAAGAGGAGGTTGACACTGCAAGGATGTTTGATTTAATCCAAACAAGAGCCTTTTTGTGGATAATGAACAGAGGAAAAAACAAGCATTGCTTATTTTCAGACTGGATTCTTAACCCCAACCTGTGTATTTTCTAATTCCCCTTTGAATGAGGGATGTGGTATTTTGCACTAAAATGTTTATGGATTTGAGTACCCCTTGTACTCATTATTAATAAAATTTCTTTGCCTTTCAAAAAAAAAAAAAAATGAAGCTGTGAAGGATCTAAAGCTCCGGGACCGGATGGGTACAATTTTAACTTTCTTAAATTTGCTTGGGATAGTGTAAAGGAAGATTTTATGACTTTCTTTGCAGAGTTTCACAAGAATGGTAGATTAGTTAGTGGGCTGAATTCATCTTTCTTAGCTCTAATTCCTAAGAAGTTTAATTTTATGGAATTAAATGATTATAGACCCATTAGCTTGATCGGGTGTGTTTACAAACTGTTAACAAAAGTGTTGGTCGATAGAATTAAGGTCGTGATGCCGGATGCACCAAATACGCACTAATTTTAGGCAAGTGAACCTAATCGATTATGCAGTATAAGATGAGTAAGATATCGTTCCCTCGAAGACTATCCTACACTACCAAGACCCTATTAATCTAACCTAAGTTGAATTAATCAATTAATGAGAAAAGACTAAACTATTTAAAAGAAAACTAAGTCGACTAAAGAAAACTAAACTAAAGAATTTTCTAAGTTAAAGAAACTATGAATGAGAAAGAACCATGGTTTGGATTTCATTTAATTCTAAATTATACAACTGTTCCATTAATTTAATTCAAGTTCAAATAATAGTGTTATTGCATGAGATGACAGATTTCCCTAAATTAATTAATTAGCTTTCTCAAGTCAAGCTAATCCTTAATTTGTTTGCTAAATTAATCATATCTCTATGTAATTTTAAACAAACTAATGAGCATTAAATTCTATGGAAACCTCTACCTTAAGAAAGGGGAGCTACTAACTCTCTTCTCTTCCTCCACTACCACATGTGAGCTAATTACCTCTCGGTCTCATAGTCTAGCACACGGTTTATATTATTATTAGTCTAATCTATGCAATTCTTTCTCAAGTTCATACATAAATCACTAAATCAATTGAAAAGTGATCAGGCTCTCAATGCATTAAACTCAATAATATAAACTCAATAATATAAACTCATCATGCAAATAACCAATAAATCTTGAATTAAACTAACAAAAATAGTCACATATTCCAAAAATTAAAATCCATCCATCCCTAGTTCAAAGAATTCTAGCCACACATGTATATGTTTTCAACCACCATGAAAAATAAATCCCAGTAGAAATTCATAATAAAAAGTTCAGAAACAACAAAACCCAAACAATGAAGAATTGCAGTTTGCCGAATGGTGTGCTGTGGTCGGGATCTCCCAAGAAGGCTGGGCGGCAGCGTGGCTCTTCTGCAAACGGAATTGGTTCTTGCGTTCTCAATTCGCAGAGCAGATTTGTGCGGTTCTGTGTCTTCTTCTGCTGCTGGTGAACAACAGATGCGGATGGCAAGAAGGCTGGGCGGCTGGACGGCTTCTCTTCCAATGTGCAGAACAACTCCTCTCGCGTCTGTGTGGCTCCCCCTTCTGTTCTGCCGACTAGCATCTTATATCTCCCTCCAGAAATTAAAACCCATTAAAACCCTTATTTCTTTTAACCCTAGCAGACATGAGTAATGGGCTTTAGTTTGGGCCTGGATTGCAGTTGGCCCACACTTATAAAACACAACCCAATTCTCTTTATTTCCGCATTCTGTTCATTCAAAACCGTCACTTTCAACCAAAAATCTGTATTGATACAGCTAGAACTGGGTTAAGCTCATAAAACATCAATTGTAGCTCTGCCTCTTAGCTTTCTAACGCCTAAAGAATCATCTCAATCCGATACCTAGAGAAAAAGATATGGTTAAATTACTACAACATGTGCAAATTGTCACTTATTACAAAATTAATTCCTATCTTAATTTCCACCCACAAATAATGAATTTAATATAAACAAAGGTGAAACTAAGTTACAAAAAACCCATAAAATTTAATTCTAGGCTCAAAAAGGGTAGATAAATGCATATAAAAATTAAACTCATCAGGGATTATCAGTGAAACTCAATTTGCTTTCTTGAGAGGACGTCAATTAGTTGATGGAGTACTAGTGTTGCATGAGGTTGTGGAGGAAGTTAAGAGAAGGAAGCAGTCGGCTTTTGTTTTCAAGGCTGATTTCGCGAAGGCATATTATTGTGTGGATTGGTCATTTTTGGAATGGATGATGGATCGCTTGGGTTTTGGAATCAAATGGAGAGGTTGGATTATGGAATGCTTGTCGACTTCTAAGATTTCAGTTCTAGTTAATGAAAGCCCGACGGAGGAGTTCAAGGTTGAAAAGGGATTACGACAAGGGGATCCTTTATCCCCATTCTTATTCTTGATGATTGGAGAGGGATTAAATGGATTGGTTCAGAAAGCAGTGTTGGAGGGTATGTTTCGAGGTATAGAGATTGGCAGGAAGGGGTTAGCAGTTTCTCTACTTCAATTCGCGGATGACACAGTCATTATTGGAAAGGCTGACATAGAGAATATAATCATGGTTAAAACAATTCTGTGATGGTTTGAACTGATGTCTGGTCTACATATTAATTTCAGCAAGAGCAACATTTATGGATATAATGTTCCAATGAGATGTGTTGAAGGATCAGCAAGTTGCTGCGATGTGGAGTCAGAAAATCACCTTTTATTTATCTAGGAATGCCTGTTGATGGAAATCCAGGGAATAAGAAACTATGGGAACCGGTGATAAAAAAATTTCATGCTAAACTTGCTGTCTGGAAAGCTGCTTCGCTATCCTTCGGTGGTTGCCTCACTCTGCTTAACTCGGTACTTTCTGCTCTACCCATTTTTTATATGTCATTATTTTTAATGCCAAATTCTATGGTAACTAAGTTAATTCGTATTCAAAGAACTTTTTTATGGGGAAGGGGGGAGTTAAAAAAGAAGATTTCATGGGTGAAATGGGAACATGTGTGTCGCAGTAGGGTAAAAAGGGGCTTGGGGGTGTAGGATTTGCGTTGAAAAAATTGGGCACTACTAGGGAAATGGTGGCATAGATTTGGGGATGGGGTAGAGAGCCTGTGGAAAAGGGTACTAACAGAAAAATATTACGAGGGCAAATGGAAGGAGGTGGATATTAAGGCTATTGAGAATTGGAGAGTATCTAAGCTTTGGAGAGATATTATTAGTATAGGGGGGCGGTCGATGAGACTACAGAGTATGTTGGTAGAGGGGTTTAGATGGGAAGTGGGTGAAGGAAATCGGGTGGGTTTTTGGAGAGAATGGTGGATAGGGGAAAAAAAATTAAGGAATCTATACCCAAGGCTGTACGTACTGTCTATGAATAAGGAGGGTAATATTTGTGAAATGGGGGTATGGGAAGGGGATAAATGGAGTTGGAAACTGGAATGGAGGAGGGGGAGAATAGGACGAGAGAAGGATGATGAAGAGGCGTTGTGGGAGAAGTTGGGTAATTTGCAATTAAAGAAGGGTGTTGAAGATTGTTGGAGGTGGCTACATGATTCAAATGGTAGTTATATGGTGAAGAAGGCTTATGAATTTTTGGCCCCTTCGGAGGGTATCTTAGAGGAACAGTTGTGTAAGGTTATTTGGTGCAGATTAGTGCCATCCAAAGTGTCTTTCTTTGGATGGCATTTATGTCTTGATAGGCTTCCAACTAAGTGGAACATTAGAAAGCAAGGGGTGCATTTACAAGAAGAGGAATTAATGTGTGTTTTGTGCCATAACATGATTGAGGAGGCTAACCATTTATTTAGTATGTGTAAAGAAGCATGGATTTTGTGGACAGAGGTGTTGCAGTGGTGGAACATGAAGACAATAATGCCAAATATCGTACGAGGAGTGGCAGACATCTTTGTATACGATTTGGGTAGGGTAGTAGGGAAGGAGATGGGTGCTTGTATCTTTCTTGTTGTATCATGGTATTTATGGTATTGAAGAAATGGTAAGGTATTTGATAATGAAGCTATCATCAGGGGAAGATTACTAGATATGATTCAAGCCAAATCATTTTTATGTATCAAGAATAAGGTAAATGGTTGTGCCTTTTCATTTAATGAGTGGAAGGTTAACCCTGTAGCGTGTGCTCTGTCAATGAGAAGCCATAAACAAGCAATGAAATTGTTTCATAAACAACAAAAAGAAGGCTACACTGCAGAACGGAGTGCAAGTTGAAATTTGTTTGGTGCATGAAGGCTTCATTGAGCAGGTATTTTACTGTAGCATGTTAGTTAAGTTGTAGTAAATACATGCTCAACGATTTTGCATGTCAGTGGATTTGAAAAGTGGAAGTTTTTTGATGATAAGAATAGGGAATTATGTAGAAACTATAAAGGAGGACATAAATTCGACATGGGTATAGTGTCGATACTTTATCATTATTTTCTGTTCAAAAAAAAAAAAAGAAGATCTTTTTTTTGACAGAAGAACTGGTCAATCCACAGCAACCCTCTTGGCCTCAAAATCCTGTCCCAATCAAACAGGATGAAATCCATCAAAATAAAATCAATCCAGCCATCCATGAACGCGGTAGTGTGAATCAAATCCATTGTATTATCAAAGAATGGAAGGCGTTGGTTTAGGGTTGCATATAGAGGGATCAAACTTCTGAGAGCAATTGTTTCACTAAAAGGAGCACCAAGATTCAAAGCAGTGGAGATGATTGTAACATTAAGTTCTCTCATCCGGACAGCAAATGTCCCAGTACCAACACCGAAGTCTAGGCCAATCCTGATCTCTCCAGGCTTAATAGCTAGAATATCCTTGATTAGGAACTCTACAGGGAGTGAGCTATTAGTTACCCATTTCAACTCCTCCTTCTCCATCTCAAAACACCCTGTGCACTTGGAAAAACCTCTTTTGGGATTCTTGCTCGACCAACACGCAAAGTCCCTGCATTGATAGTTGCTCCATCTCACATTTCTTTCATCTGGTAGCTTCCATAGAGACTCATTGATGGGATAGGGTTTTTGGTACACCTTAGAGGCTCTTGTCAAGCACCGCCTTCGTGGCAAAGGATCACAACCATAAACCATGAGTTTCTGGGCCAAGTTCCAATCGTCTTTGCAGTATGATCCTATATCATAGTCCATGTACTCCTCCAATTCTTTCTTCATCAACACACATGTGTGCCCTATTGTGTTGTAAATCTTCTCAGTTCCATATATATTAACCTTCTCAAATCTGTTGTCTTTTGGGGTTATATACTTCCGGATTTCTTCGGTCACAAATGCATTAATCAAAGGCTCCTCCTTCATCGTTGAGTTTCCAATTCCTTCAAACTTAGGCAAACGAATCTGTCTAAGAGAAATGTGAGCAATGTAGAGAGGCCTGATCACCTCTTCCTCCAAAAATTTCTTATACTCCAAACCTGGAATGGTAGTTCTCTGTAGTTCCCCTTTGTTCTTCTCCATCTGTTGCACAGTTTTCTCAAGTTTTTCTTGCAAATTTTCCATCTTGTTCAGTACTTCCTCAACTCTTTCTGACAGTGATCTTATATCAAATCCATCATAAACATCCTGGACGCAATAAAAGTGGTGGCAAATATCTTCTTTATGCAGGAAAAACCCAGCAGAATAGAATGTGTAAAGACTAGATATGCTTACAAGTATGACAAGGGTTCCTAATAAGATCTGAAGCCAACCCATTATTCTCCCCAATCTGCATTTTGGGAAGCATGATTTCCTCATCTTTTAGCACCCGTACTCAATCCAATTTTCTCTGTAATTGCTTCTAATTTTCTTGTTCATCTCTTGCATTTTAGAATTTCAACCTAACGAAGGTTAAAGTACATAAATTAGGGGAATAAAAAGGAAGCAAAAAACCTAGTAAAGCAAGTGATCCGTGACATAAGCATGCAAGATATCTATTTGGCTGCTAAAGAAATCTACGAAAATAAAAGGAAATAGAACAATCTATCACATATTCTCCCTTGGAGGCATATAAAGTTATAAACAAGCACAAGATAGACTAAAATGAAACAATAAAAATTTCAGGTTTTCCTTCCATTTTCTGCAAAAATGAGCCTGAGACTGAAATAACTAATCAACACCCAATAGAAACTGGAGCTTCATAATCAAATTTAAAACATACCCAGATGGAATCGCTCTTCCATTGCAAATTGTATGAGCTTTCTGAGCAATCAACTTCACAAAATAGACCTTTTGCTGGCTTTCTCTCCCGGAAACTTTAAAATGACACAAAGTTACAACTCTGATAAAAGTTTTAAATCTGAGTAAAGGAGTTCCCCGATGATCTTTTGAGCTGGAAAATCGTGAAATTCAAGCTAAAAGTTCCCAAGGGATTGCTTGTTATCCAAAAGACAATAAATAAGACGAATCTCGTCAAAAGAAGAAGATTAATTAAATTACATACAAAACTAAATAAGCGTTTGACTTGCAGAGAGCCGTAATTGAGGTTGAAGATGAGTCAGCTCGAGTTGCGGTGGAGTTGGATCGCTCACTCCTTCCCCTCGTCGTTGTCAAAGGACTGCATGTAAATTGTCAAATCCACTGGGTTGCTTAAGCCATTGGTATCCAACACTACTGAGAGAATGAACTCTTGGATATCAAAGTATCTCTATTCTGCTGGAAGATTAAATTAATTTCCTCTATTATTCAAAGGATCACAACATTCTAACACTCTACTTTATCCTACCTAGAATGTAATCAAGGAGGTTGAAAAACTTTGTAGTACTTTCTTATGGAACGACCCCACAGAAAGTGCAGAGTGTTGTAAGGTTAGCGGGCAATCTGTGCGCTTCCCTAAACAGGAGGGTGGCTTGGTATTAGAAGCCTCACTCACTGGAATATGGCATGTGGGCTAAGCTTCATTTAGATGATCTTCATTTGGGTTGCATGGGTAAAGGAATACTCGCTAAGAGAGGAGTTTTTGGTATATTAACATCCTTTCTAACTCATCTTGAGGATAAAGGAAAATACCAGCAATATGATTGGATTGAGGGGAATGGGGCTGAATAAAAAAAAAGTTTTTCTATTTGATTATAAACAAATTGGAGGAGAAGGGAGGGACAAGGAAAGGAGGGAAATAGAAATATATAATTTTCCTCTCTTTCTCTCCCCTCCTCTTTATTCCCCTCAACCTAAATATAGGGTAAAAATAAGAAATTATGCTAGGGCTAGGTTTAATACAGCATGTACTTGGCAATGTCATCAATACTTTTCTTTGGTATCCTATAAGATTTAGTTAGTTAAACAACCTCTACCTTTAGGGTATTTAAAACAAGTAGTGTATGGCATTTCTTACGTGTAAAGTAGGTGAAGGTACCATGGCATAGATCAATATGGTTTCCCATATAATCCCTAAGCATAGTTTCATTTACTAGCTAGTACTCTTGAATTGGTAATCAACAAGAAGTAGATAGAGGAAATGGACTTTTACTATTGCCTCCCTCTATATGTAATGGTTATTATGAATCAAAATTATTGTGAATGTTTCACCTTCATCATCTTTCTCCTCACTACTTTCCCTTGCAAATACACACCAAGTAATGGTGATTAACTCCTCACTTCCTAATGTAAAAATAGTGATTAACATCCACTTTCTAATGCAATTGCAATAGTGATAAAACTTATCTTGTAACCCTTCT
>BPVZ01000141.1:91385-103913 GCA_020521535.1 Rubroshorea leprosula | reverse complement strand
AAAAATATATTTATTACACCTTAATCTATTCCTTTACTAACACAAGTTAGACAAACCCTTATTTTATAAGGGATTGGTTTCCTGCAATTTCCGATGGAATAGCAACAAAAGCACAAAAGTGGAAGTAAATATAAAACGTCTTCAATGGCTGTCGTCTTGGGCTAGCTAGGCCCATTAAAACTACCTTGCAAGTGCCATCAATACTTAATTAATATTATATTATATTATATCATTATTTTATAATCTCGACGGATGAAAACCAGCAAGAGGAATGGGTAGTTTTTGCGAAAACAATAAAATAATACTAGTCTACAACTATTTTAGAATGTTAATACTTTGACTAAACGAAAAAATTACTTGATACCAAAATGGGATCACCAGGAGAATGATACCTGAAAAAGTTGGACTTGTTTAATGGGTCTCTTGCCAAAAGCATCATCACTACCATCAGCACCTCCTCCACCACCTGCCTTGCCTTCCTTTTTTATCACTTGGTTTCATTGAATCCATTAAGTGGACTATCCAAACACCGAATAATAATTCTAAAAAACATGAATTACCATGTGATATTTATGCAGAAAATAGATATATAAAAGTTATATGGTTATGTATATATACATGGTATACATTAGTAACTGTTAATACAATTCTAACTTATAGAGTAAATCAGTTAGGATAACTTATGTTTATAGGGTAAGTCTTCTTTACTCATATTTTCATAAAACCACCACAGAGGAAAAACTGACTTTTTCCTATTTTTTCTTTGTCAATTATTGGTATGTTTTCTTCCTGCAATGGTGACACAATTGAGATAATTAACTCAAGTAAAGAAAAAAAGTAAGAAAATTCAAACAGCTCATAAACACTCAGTAGCTCTTTGGCCCTTGAACGGGTTCACCAACTTATGTCTATGACTAACAACTTTCCTATTTGGAAAAAATAAAAAATACACTGTCTTCGCCAGTTGCTTTGTCCTTGCTCATTGGCATATTCTTCCTCAAATTATATCAAAAGCTCTAAAACACCAACTTGGCTTTCCTCATCTTTCTTCCACTTTGACTTGACTGGCCATCAGACAAAGACACAAACCATTTTGGCTTTCCTGTTCGGAAGGCATGATATCCCCTCGGCAGTCCAAAAACAACTCCACACCCATAGCCTAGCACTAAAACCGTCCAGCCAAATCTCCAGAACTCAGCTTTTTCTTGGAAGGAGCTTGGCAGTGTCCCATTTCCATTACAAGATTTTGACAATGAGATTCCACATAGTCCAAGGTTTCCTTCATAAGAATCATTTCCAAAAGTGCTGAACTGATTGCCTTGTGGTATGCGTCCGACAAGATGATTATTTGAAAGATTCAATACGGCAAGTTGTGTCAAAGATACCAATTCATTTGGAATTTTTCCTGCCAGCTCGTTGGAAAAGAGATCCAACCATTCTAGATTCATCAAATTCCCTAGTGATGGTGAGATAGGACCAGTAAGGTTGTTATGAGAAAGATTAAGCCCCTTGAGAGAACTAAGCTTTCCAATTACATCTGGAATTTCTCCTTCAAACTTGTTATTTAAGAGATCAATGCTAGTGAATATGGTCAAGATTCCCTGCAGCTCATAGTCGAATCCCTTCATTGTCACAACCAATGAATATTGATAATGATAAGAATTGGCTCTCGTCTGCACCTTCATGTATTCAGGGGAACCATCCTCTCCATGAGGGTCCATCATCGCTTTAAAATTTTCCATGTACTGAATAGGCAGAGGACCAAGAAAATCATTGTTGGAGAGGTCCAGAACTTGTAACTTGAGAAAAGATGGACTTTCTTTGGTGCTCTGCACAATACCGTGGAACTTGTTGGCCCTTAAGACAAGCACTTGAAGGTTTGGTAGAGATTCCAACCAATGAGGGAATGTATCCTCTATGTTGTTATTGTCAACGTCTAGAACCTCTAGGAAGCTACAATTCACTAGAGACCTTGGTCATAACACGCCCATTTGATTTCCATGTAAGTTGAGATTTTGTAATCCACAGCCCTTTGGAAACTCAAATGGTATATTTCCATCAAAGTAATTGGCTTGTAAATTCAACACTAAGAGAGACTTAGGAAGACAATTTGGAATCGTCCCGATTAAATTGTTATGAGAAAGGTCAAGAATTTTGAGAGCATCCTTTTCACATATCCATTCGGGAATATTTCCATGAATGCTATTTTTGGATAGCACTAGGCTTTGCAGACCATTTGAATGTCTTAAGAAATTGGGGAATTCAATCAAGTTGCAAGAAGACAAGAAAACATCAATTAGTTTGGGTAATGTGAAGTTGGCATTGACATCCATTCTCAAGGACAGATTATTGTATGAAAGAATGATGGTTTCCAGATTTTGAAGGCCAAGAACATGTTAGATACTATTAAATCACTAAAATGATTTGATGATAAATCAACATAACTAAGATTTATTAAACTAGGAATTGAGTTAGGAATTGAGCCCTGGAGTTTATTGTTTGACAAATCTAGTTGTATGAGTGATTTTTGCTGGAATGGATTTATTTGACCTTCAAGTTGGTTATGATTGAGTAGCAAGTCCTCTAACAAAGGTAGGGTGAAAATCCAAGGTGGCAATGTGCCATTAAGTAAGCTATAAGATAAGTCTAGATAGCTTAGTTTGGAAAACCTACTTGCATGGAAAGTAATGGGACCAGAAAACTGATTATTGGAAAGGTCGAGAAAGCTAAGTTGGGTGAGATTTGCAAGTGATGATGGGATTTGTCCACTAAGATTGTTAGAATTGAGGCTTAGGTGAACAAGTTGGGGTAAGTCCCCTATGGAAGCTGGAATGGAACCTTCCAAGTTGCAGCCAAGACGTAGAAACTGTAATGACTTTAGATCTCCTATGGACTCTGGCAACCACCCTTTGCAATCCATAACACCTAAATACAAATTTTGGAGAGGACTGCTCCAATTGGAACTTGGAAGATCAATGGTGAGGTTTTCAATTCCATCTAAACGAAATGTCTTGAGAATTGGAGATCGAAAAATACAGTTTGGAAAGTTTCCTCTTAATGGACTCTTGGAAAGATCAAGAGTAGTCAAAGAACAAAAGAGATTCATGAAGAAACGAGGATTAACAGATGTCATGTTCACTCCACTAAGCACAAGTTCTCTCTGATGAGCTAAATTTATATACATATTAATAGGGATTTTTTACTTTGATATTATTGATATATGGATGAGTTTTATGGGATTTTGTTTGATTTTACATAGTTTTCATTCTTTGTGTAGGAAAGGATTTAATTGGAAGAACTCCTATTTTTTAGAAGTAAATTGAAGAGATCAGAGACTTGAGGATCAACTTGTGCAGAATCCAGAAGTCAAGAACCAAATCTGCTATTTTACCATTGAAGAAATTGCAAGAGGAAACCATAAACCCGACACGGGTGTAGTGTCGACACGTAAACGAGGTGTCGACACCATGCGTTAAACGTCCAGAATCAAATTCTCTTTCCTATTTTGTGTCAACACGTAATCTGAACTGTCAGCACCACGCGATTAGTATCCAAAATTCAATTTCCTATTTCTGTTCCAAATTCTACTTCTATTTCAATTAGGGTTTCTAAAATCCTATAAATACCCATCCAAATTTAGAATTGAGGGAGTTTGGAGAGGCTGGTGGCAACCCTCTTTTGGGCATTCTTGGAGGTCAAGATAGAGGATTCAACAATAGAAGATTAAGGATTGCAATTTTCTCAAATTAGGTTTTATTCTTCCTTGTTCATAACTATGATTGTATATTTTGTTCTTTTTATTATGAACTGATTTATTTTATTAGGGTTACGATGTAGCCTAATCAATTCAATATGGATTTAGTGATTTTATGCTTTCAATTAAAGTTATTTGCATGAGGAGTTTATATTATTGAACTTAATGCATTAGAAGCCTGATCACCTTTCAATTGATTTAGTGACTTATGCATGAACTTGAGAAAGAATTGCGTAGATTAGACCAATAATAATATAAACCGTGTGCTAGACTATGAGACCGAGAGGTAATTAGCTCACATGTGGTAGTGGAGGAAGAGAAGAGAGTTAGTAGCTCCCCCTTCTTAAGCTAGAGGTTTCCATAGAATCTAATGCTCATAAGTTTGTTTAAAATTACATAGAAATATGATTAATTTAACAAACAAGTGAAGGATTAACTTGATTTGAAAAATCTAGTTAATTAATTTAGGGAAATCCACCATCACAGACAATAACACTCAACAATTTGGTAATCCAAAATTTATATTGATTGATTATGGTGAAGTCAATGCCTTAGTATTTCATATCTTGGTTAGTTTTATTTTAATTGTTAGTTTCTTTTTGTATTTTAATTAAAATTCCATCTTTTCAATTGTTCAAATAAATTTGGATTAATTATTTTGGTACTTAGTTAGACACAATCCTCGTGGGTTCGACACTCTTCTCATCATTATATTACTTGAGGCGACTAGTACATTTGTTAGGGTGATTTTAGTGCATCACTCTCACCTCACTTAAGTTCTGAACAAGACTTCTCAAGGTAGTTGTTTCAAGGATCAATCTATGAGAAGAATCCAAATAATAAGAATCCAAATAATAAGAATTAGAATCAAAAGTGTAAAAATTAGAGAGATTGAGAGAAACTAACTTGGGGAGGTGAGCAATTTCTGTTGGAACTTGGCTCGAAAATCGAGAAGAAGATATATCAAGATGCTTTAGTCTAGTAAATTGATTGATTTCTGGTGGAATCTTGGAAAGCCTAAAATCATTGAAGGCGAGATTGAGGCTTTGTAGGTTTTTGAGGAGAAAAAGAGTGTTGTTGGAAGGAAAGGTGCCAAAAAGGAGATTGCAGCTGAGATCAAGGGCGATTACATGACCTGTGACATTATCACAGCTAACCCCATCGTAGGAACAACAGTCTGTATCTTCCTTCCATGATTCAGTCTTAGAATGAGGTTTGGTATAATAATCTTCACATAAATCAGGATTAGGAGCAGTGAAATTGATGGAAAAGGAAGTCTTGAATTTTAGCAAAGCAAGAGCCTCCTCATGAGAGCAGAGATGTGT
Source organism: Rubroshorea leprosula (assembly GCA_020521535.1). Taxonomy (NCBI): domain Eukaryota; kingdom Viridiplantae; phylum Streptophyta; class Magnoliopsida; order Malvales; family Dipterocarpaceae; genus Rubroshorea; species Rubroshorea leprosula. The sequence goes on along the minus strand of BPVZ01000141.1, from coordinate 98,834 downwards.
TGTTGAGAAGGGAGAAGCATCTAAAGAGGTTGAGAAGGCAGTTCTAAGGCAGAGAAAGAAGAAAACGAGGCAAAGTGGCGTACAGACATTGTAAAGAACCCCATCTCTTTGTTTGGCATAATGAAGTACTTTGTATATAGGCCAAAGGGTCTATTTGCACCCTCCACTTAATTGTTTTTCACGGTCAACACCTTCCAAAATTTTTCCTCCCTATTCACACCCTCAACTTTTCAAAACCCGTAAAAAACCCAACATTTTAACGTGCCGTCACGGTACCGTTACAAAATGCACTACGTGGCACTATATGCCGTTAATAATCCAACGTGGATCTCTTTTTGAAAGACGTGGCTTATTTTATACCCACGTGGACGCTGCATAATTAAAAATAAATTTGCATTACCATTTTGGGAATTTAGGGTTTATTTTCATCCCCTTCTTAATCTTCCTCGAGCTTTCCATCCATGGTTCTAAAGGATGTTGATTCAAATTGAAAAAAAAAAAAGAACAATCTTTTAATTCATTTGCAAGAAACGTTGAGAACCAATCAAGGAATCAAATCGTCATCTTATTATTCTATCATAACCAGAAACAATCACAGAAAAGAAAGGCGAAAGAAAGTTACAAACTGGGTTCCTCACGAACCCAGCTCTGTGGAACCCAGCTCTGTGGAACCCAGAGCTGGGTTCAGCAAAAAAAACTAGCCGCAAGCCCCCCCCCCTTAGACTCCGATCTTCATCATCCCATCATCATCGATCATCACTCTTATCACCATCACCCTCATCAATACCCAAGCAACCAAAAAAAGAAAAAATTCTTCTCCCAGATTCTCTCCAGCCCCCCTCGAATTTCCATCTTCCCACCATCTTTGCCGATCATTACTCTCATCACCTTCACCAATCATCAAACAGCCACCATAAAAGATCAAAAACAAATGAACAAAAGTTCATAAAAATCACTTCCCAAATCTATAAAAAAAAAAAAAACTCAAACTCATCCATCTCTTTCTTCGACGTTGATGTTGATGTCGAAATCGAACGCTTGAATCCTCTGAATCTTGGAATCCAAGGATTAAGGCGACTGGGTTCCACGAACCCAGATCTAAGTTCCACGAGGAACCCAAGAGGATAATGTTCTGGGTTCCTCGTGGAACCCAGCAACTGGGTTCATGGAACCCAGAAGGATGATGAAGACGATGCTGAGGGCGAGGAGAAAGAAGAAGATGAGCAAAAAATTTTTTTTTTTTCGAACAGGCAAGAAGATGAGAAAATTAGAAATTAAAGTTAAATATATTTTAATTTATTAGTTCTAGTTTTTTTTTTTTTGAAGTTATTCACCAAAAAATATGCCACGTCATTAAAAAAAAGTCTACATTGGATTAAAAAGTATCCACATCAGATTATTAACGGTATATAATGTCACATTAATTTTTGAGTGCCACGTAATGCATTTTGTAACGGTACCGTGACGGCACGTTAAAATGTTGGGTTTTTTACGGGTTTTGAAAAGTTAAGGGTGTGAATAGGGAAGAAAAATTTTGGAAGGTGTTGACCGTGAAAAACAATTAAGTGGAGGGTGCAAATAGACCCTTTGGCCTTGTATATATCGAGTTTTCCAAATTGAGACTCATAAATTTGGAAATAGTCAAAGACAATTAAGTGAAAAAATATGTTCATCATCTTTAAAATCCTTGGTCTTACTTAGAGAGAAAGGTTTATGACCAGCCCGGAAAAAAAAAAAAAAAAACCCCAAGTCTTTGACTCTTTTGCAAAGGTAACTCATGAAACAATAACTTCTTTTAATTTTTTTGATACATTATTTTGATTTGATCTAATCAACAAGACAAAAATTTTCACACTATCGAAACACTTGATTGAGTTTTGGTCATAGCATTATGATCCAAGTCTTCGTTAATGTCCCAATGCTCACGTTGTCAAATGACCTTTTTTTCTCCCTTTTGAGGGTTCAACTGATATTAACTACATCACACTTGTGATGGATGATGTTTACATATGAACTATTATTGTGATTAGGAAGTGATGTTTGTATTAATGCTATATATTAATTTTCAATTTCACTTGAACTTTGCAAGAAACGAATAGATGAGATTGATGGTATATTATCCTAAGAAAAATTGATGTGCTAAAATTTACTTATAAATGTATTAGTTACTCAAGTAATGAGGTAGCAAATTAATAAGAAGAGTGTTAAATTTGCAAAATTATAATTAATTAAATACAAAAAATAACTAACTCTAAAATTATTTAAACAAATAAAAAGAGAAGAATTTTTAATTAAAATTAATTAAAAATAACAATTTAAAATAAAATTTATCAAAATATGATATACTAAAGTATTTGATTGACTTCACCATAAATAATCAATATAAATCTTAAATTATTATATTTTTAAGATATTTATTATTTATATAATAGTAGAATTTACTATCCTTTTTAATATACTTTCTCTAATGAAGGCTCACCGAGGATATATTAATAATATAAAGATTACAATTGATCAATAATTTGCTACATATGCATTACGTAAAATCAAATTTCTACTACTATCTCATTCTGCTATTTTGTCCAAAATTTGGTTCTTACTTTAAAATTTCTTTGACTCATATTAAAGATTGGCACACACATGCATCATATTTATTGTAGGTCAATTTTCATATTTATTGCTATGAGAATTAAAATAGTGAAGACCAAGAGAATAAACTAATAAAAAGTTTAGAATCTATTCATCTATAATCTAAACAAGGAAGATTAAATAAAAAAAATTAAATTTCACAAGTTGACCCGTCAAGTAAATATGGTTTATTAATGTTATACCGTAACATATAAAACTAAAAGCAAAACTAATTTGTGAAGTAACAAAAAGCAATTGAATTGATTGTGATGAGTTTACCAATCAAATAATCAATGCTAGACCTCACTTGCAAGGATTTTTCTTCATAAAAATGTAACTGAAAACCCATAAATAATTATAAAGAATTTAGAAAAGAGATTCCCATTCATCTATTAAATGTGGATCCTTTCATATTACTTTCTTAATTTGAAATTTTTATAACTATCTATCTTAGTCACAGACTTAAATTGTCTAGAAATTGATTCCTACTTGGAAATTCTTCTACTCTTATATTACATATTGGTATATACATGCATCATATTCATTACATGTCAATTTTTATGTTTACTCGACAAATGTGGTCAAGCATATGTACACAAGGAAACTTGCAAGCAATTGTAGAGAAGTAATGAACGGAGAGGATTGAAAGACTTGAGTTATTTTGGCCTTCTTTATAAAAGGTCTAACATTAACATTGCTACATTTTGGAACAAATAAATTTTCACCAAATGTAGTTCTTTTTCTCTAAGTTTTGGTTCCCATTTCTTATCACTTTCTTTATTTTTCTTACTTTCTTTTTATTCTTTGGAATTCATTACAATACAAACTACTTATAAACATGAAATTCACCTTATAAATTTATTAAAATATTTTTAATGAAATTATTTGTTATATTATTTTATTAAAAATATTTTAATAAATTTATAAGTCATATTACACATTTAATGTAGAGTTTGCCTTATAAAATACTTTTTTATAATTCTTTTACTATTTTTATTTTTTTTCCCTTGACAAAGTGGAATTAAAGAAGTTTAAAAAGAAAGAGTTTATTTTTACATCTTGACATCTTGACATCTTTGCATAATAAAAAAAATCAACACCATTTAAATCATTAAAAAAAAAACTTAATTACATGTATTTTAAAATCCAATAATTCTTTCATTTAAGTCCAATCCTCCAGTCCACTCTAAAAACCCACTAATTTACCTATCTATCTATTTATCACCACTTCTCTAACAATGAAAGCCCATCTAACCAAGCAAGCCCAATATCTTTACATAATTAAAAAATCAACACTGCTTAAATCGTTAAAAAATACATAATTAGAAGTGTTTTGAAGCCAATAATTATTTCATTTAAACACAATGCTCCGATCCACTCTAAAAATCCACTAGTCTATTTCTCTGTCTTTTTATCATCGATTCCCTAATTTCTTTCCAATCAAAGCCCATCTAACCAAGTAGACCATTAATACTTTTCAATTCTCTCCACAAACGTCGGGCAACTGCTCAAATACCCTCCCAATTTTCTCCATTTTCGATTCCCTGTTTTTCTTCCTTGACTACAAACAACAACTGATTGTTACCCCCGCACAATCGATGATTCAATCATCAATTGGGTATCTTATTTTAAATATAAATAAAATGATTATATATCTTTAATTTTTTAAAAGAAATTTGTAAACTTAAAAGTTAATTATTTTTAAGGGTAATGATATAGAAATAATTTTTTTATTATCTTTTTATTTAAATTTTATATATTATTAAATAAATTTATTTAATATCAAAAACCTCAAATAAATAAAAAACTAATAATTTAAATGATATATAAAATTATACAAAAATAATATAAAAAATTATCTTTAAATCATTTGCTTATAATAATTATCCTTAAAACAGTCATAAATCAAGAAAACAATGTGAAGTTAATAATGCTAACTACTCCCAATCTCAAATTGACAAGGCCTAGCAAGAGTAATAAAAAAAAAAAAAACTCTAGTAATCTCTTTTACATTCTAATTTTTACAATGATATCCTCCTCAATCATAGATAATTATTTAAATTAAACCCAGCAAGTGGTTGGCCTGCACTACATGCAGTTTTTCAATCATTCTCTTAGGCTGCTATTAATATCATTTGTGTTATTTTTATGCTCTAAGCACTTTAATATATTTAGTTATAAAAGGTTAATATCATTTATATTTAAAGTTTGTATTATTTTTCAGTCATATTTTGCCATAAAAAATTTTCTTATTTTTCTTTTAATTTTATGTATTAGTATGATTTTTAATTAAAAAATAAAATATTATATGAGCAATGAGTTATTATTCTCTCTCTTTTTACGATACATATAATTTCCTTTTTATAGGTTGGACAGTAAAGATACTAATATTTTGTTGGACAATAAAGAAACTAATATTTTATTAACCATATTTTAAGAACAAACTTTTCTTAATTATTTTAATGACATACATATATAACAAGTATATTAACATATGTAAAAGAATTGTCTTTGACTTTGACCCTTGAGCATAATAGGAAAAATCTACAGTACTTGTAAAATTTTCATTTTAATTTTTTACACAACGTTGGCAGTGCAATATGCATATTTTTAGTACAATAAAGATGATAAGAAGTTTCTACATCCAAAAACCAAAACTTAAAAAAAAAGAAAGAAGATAGTATGAACTTTGTCCATGGAAAAGAAAGCAGATTTATAAAGATACTAAATTTATTTCATACTCTGTATCAAACAATCAAAGGCAAAATATCTATGAAATTCAAGAAAACAGAAAAAATTGTAAAAGTTGAAGTCTCGAAAACTGACACAGGTTTTCACAGCAAAACTGGTTTTGTTCTATATCCATCTTCTCTTTAAGCTGTGTCTCCTGTTGACTATCATAATTTATTTGCTTTATATGGTTCTCAACTGTCTCCAGATATAATGTCATCTCATATTTCAGCATCGACTTCCCTAGTTAATCTCACAAATTCACAAAAGAAAGGCTACATGAGGGAACTCCATTGCACACACGGGGGAGGTGAGCTTAGTAAGCAAGACATTTAAAAGAAGTTAAAATAAATATTTTGCATTCTTGACTAAAGCATAATCAACCACAAAAAGTTAAATTAAATATTTTGTATTCTTAACTGAAGCATAATCAGCCACAACTGTTAGTAAAAACATTCAGCAAGAAATATGAGGTGGTAGAGAGAAATAAATAGAGAGTTTACACCTAGATTGTGCTGGTTAAAAATATCCAAATCTTCCTTTAGAGCCAGGTAGTCGTAGAGTAGGCACTTCCCACCTGGATATAATGGAACTCAAAAACAATCCCCAAGAAACTCTTACATTTTGTTTGTTTTCCTAATCCCAGGCATCTCTATCTTTTCTTTGCTCTTTTAAAAGCTTATGGAGACGTACAGCCTCTAAATAACCTACTACTGAACTTTCAAAGATAAAATACTCATACCCCGGTGCCCTTTTGGGCCATAGGAGTGTCTAACTTTAATTGCAACATAGGAGTGTTCAAGCAGTTCTTGACTCCCCATGCCTATTGACTACAGAAAATAATATTCTGTATGATGCAATGAATTATATGTCAAGTGAAGAATTATTCCACTCAATAATCAAAAGTTAATAAATAGAAATCAATATTCTATGGATAGGCTAATTTGTGATATTAAGCAAGAATGCAAGAATGAAAGTTCCTTGCTATTTTCATCATATTCATATTTCACATCTTGTATTTGTTATGATAACCACTGGAGGCCAAACCATTGCATAATCTTTAACTCTTTCATTTAGCCCTTCCACTTGGTTCTCTTGCAGTTCTCATGGCTTGCATCTGAATTACAATCATACTCATTGAGATAAGCAATTTGAATTGGCAAAGCATTACCAATAGCCAGCCCTAATCCACATTTTTCTTTCACCCCCAATATTAATGGCACCATATAAAACTTTTCTCCCATATGCAATTTTACCAAAAAGAGCGATAATGGATATAGAAACATTTGTACTGTCCATGTCAGTCTAAATACAAAACAAAGAATTAAAAGAGATTAGATATATACTTTCTAAGAAATAAAAACATGAATAAAGTACTAAGTTCTATTACTCCATGAACTTTAGTTGGTACAATCTTCCAAATGCTATCTTTACGGATTTTATTGTATTTGTAAAAGGAAATAGACAAATCAAGATGATCTCATTCATCACATATTCATAAAATTGATACAAAAGAAAAATGATCAAAACCCAGAATACATGAACACACAGGTATTTGTTAGAAAGCAGTTGCTCTTGCTCAAACATAACATCAACCAAGAATCTTAATCCCAAAATTTTAGATGGGATTTCAATTTGCTCAATATGACTTTGGCAAGGATTCCTCAAATTCTAATGCTAACCGTAAACTAAATGTGAAAGATTAAACCCAAATTAAATCTTTCTATAAACCAACGTTTTAAAAATCGGACCGGACTGGTCGGTTGAACAGATTAGACCGGTACTCGGTATTAAAAACGGTTCGGATCAACATTTAAAACCGATAAAGTAGTTGGACCACTCAAAACCGATAAAACCATCCAAACCGATACAAACCGCAAAACTGTTCAACTGGACGGTTTAAATCCTTTGGAGGATTTACCTTAAATTTGCTAACCGGAGGCTTGAACACATAACTTTAAGAAGATTTTCTGTGACTTTTGCCACTAGGACGTTTCCTCTTTGATTGAAATGATTGGCTAACAATTTTACTTATTTTATTTTTGAAAGAAAAGAATTGATGATGCCATCCAGCAGAATCGAACTTCCTTC
>BPVZ01000141.1:49048-67680 GCA_020521535.1 Rubroshorea leprosula | reverse complement strand
TATATTATATTTTAATTTTATATTTTATATTTTATTTTAATTAAATTTGGTATAAAACTTTATGTAAAATTAATTATAAATATTACAATAAAGTTTAACTTATATTGTAATTGCACATATTAAAAAAATTTCTTTAAAAAATTTATGTTTGTTATTATTAATATCAAAACTTGTATAAAACAAATTATTAGTTTTTGATACCGTGAACATCCTAAACAGAATTACCATTTTGACATGCATTTTCTAAGTTTTTAGGTTATTTTCAACCAAAAAAAATTTATAGAGCAAAATTAGACTTAGCAAAATTAGACCCAATCCAAAATCCAACCCAACCCATTTGTTATGGGTCGGGTCATGAGTCCTATATTTTAATTCAAAATTCAAAAAGGTTAACATTGAAATTATCCGAACTTAAATGAATTGGATTACAGGTGGGTCTGATCACTCGAAATGATCAAGACTTTTTTCATTCTTTTTTATAAGATTATTTAAAAATTAATTTTTAATTTTCTAATGTTAAAAAGTAAAAAATAAATAAAATACCCAAACCCTAACCTCCTATCAATCTCACTTTTTCTCAACTTTTTCCCTTCTCCACCTCAAGCTCTCTAATCCTTCTCTTTAGTGGCACTCATATAAAAAATCAGATTAAGTAGCACATAATAAGCTGCATCACACAGCACTATTAAAAGTATCTTTTTTTTTTTTTTAACAATAGGAAGCAAGAATGCCTACTAAAAATCAAAACTTAGTGTTCGATGTACCCTTATCATCATTAGAAGTACAAAGACAAAAACATTAAGGTTAGTTCTTAATTGTTAATTTGCTCTTAGTTAATAAAAATGAGTCATAATCCAATTTCTTCTTGTATTTGTTTAAGCATATTCTAGATTCATTTTTTGAATTTTAAATATTGAATATGGCTATATTTTTTATATAATGCCCTTCTAAATATTGAATAAAGTTGTATTTTTTGTATAATATCCATATAAATATTGACTAGGTATTAGATATTAAATATATGTTCAATTTGTCTTTTGAATTCTAATCCTTCGTATCTTTTCTTTTAATGAAAGTTAATTCTTTTATAAAATTATGAATTTTAAATATTATATAAGCATTATATATTTGAGATATATTTTAATTCTACCTATGTAATTAATGATCTTTCCCCTTTCTTTTCACTAGATTGAAATGAAAATTGAATCATGAAATGAATATCAATATTTAATAGAGTTTTCCAACTAAATTATTAATTAATATTAGACTTTGTTAAAGAAAAATAGAGAAAATATGAAAAATTTTTAATTTTAATTTTAACTTATTAAAAAATTAAATCCACCTGATTCAATTTGAGACTCATGTGGGTAGGTCATGGATCTACCATTTAACCCGACGCGTAAAATGATTCAATTCAAAAAATCCAAGATCCAAGATAATCTAATCCGAATACATCCGACCCGACCTGTTTGCCAGGCCTAATCAAAGTAATTATAGCTCAATTGTTAATGGATTTAATAATTTAACTATTTTCTGTGTTGTTTATTTCTTTGTCATTCATATGGACTTTTTTTTTTAATATTTTTTGGGCCATTTGGGCTTTTAAATCCACTAATCTTCCGCCTAGTCCATGTTTCCGATTACCAAAAAAGAGGGAGGGAAAAGCAGATTGAAATCTCTAGAGCATCATCGTGGGTTTTGTTAGGGTTTTAGAAAAGACGACCTCATTTCCGGCGATTTCTTCTACCTATAATCATTCATGATCAATTTTCTGGTAATTTTCATTTGATTTTATATCCCTTAATCCTTATTCACTTTTAATATCAAAGATCCATTTTTTTTTCCTTTTTTAGAGAAAATCTTTTGTTTCTTTCCTTTACGCAAACTACAATTCTAATTGTTAAGTGGAAAAATCTCATATCGAGTATAAAAATAAAAAGATTATGAGTTAAATATAAAAAATGTTACTTTACATATTGTCAATTAATTTTAAGTTGGATGCAAATCTTATGTTGAACCCACATGCACACTTTTCAACATGGTATCGAGCTTAAATTTTGTCATAAAAGACCCGTTATTAACCCACCTGATAGGATCCGAAATTGAGGATACCAGACCTGCATTTAAGGGGTGTGTTAACCATGTGACAGAACCTAACATTCATAGTAAACTTACACTAGTAAACTTACACGTGAGAGGGCGTGTTAAGTGAGGAAATTCCACATTATGAAAATAAAAAGGTCAATCCACTTATTACCAATTAGTTTTAGGTTGTATGCAAGTTTTGTGTTGAACTCACATGCACAATTTTCACACCAATTACAGTATTTCTTTTTGAAATCAGAAAGATTTGAATTCAGGATCGGAACATTTTTCTCATCAACCAAACGGGGATCTTATCAACTGTACTGAATTTCAGAAACCAGGGTTTCTCTGTCAATTCCTGCACAGTTGCGTGAATCGCGATTGCTTCCATGGCAATTCACGGAGGTTTCGACGCCACACCCTTCGTCTATTCCAGCTGGTTTTTGGAATCTTGGTTTGCTCTCTTCCTTTATATTCCTTTTGAATTCAACCGGGTTGTTTATTTTACTACCTTTTAATTTATAGTTTGTATTGAATTTGCATATTTAGGAAATCTTTGGCAATTTTCGTCAAGGGTCAGTCTTGAGCCTGCTGGGGATGTAAAAAAGGAAGTTCCTTTTGAGGTTGGTGATGATGCAAAACCATGCAGCAGATGTCTAGGTAGAGATAGTATTGCTAATGCTGCTGCGAAAGTTGGTCATGCTGTTTGAGGTGTTCACATTCAATCCGATTAATTTGACATAAATTGATCAAATCTAATAAAAAACCAAACAAAACCGATATAAAATTAAATTGGTTTGGATTATAAAATTTTTAAACTGATATAATTAGTTTAGTTTGTAATTTTACTTTCAAACTGCTCGAATCGTCAAATTATAAAATAAAATTCGATTATAAAATAATTTAATTAAATAATATAATATATATATTTTTGTAATAATATTTAAAATTTTTTTTCTTATTTTATAATATGACAATTCCATTAACTTAATTCAAAAATAAAAATTGAATATCCCCATATTTTCTAATTTATTTTTCTTTCTAAATCATGCACTATAATTTTAATTCTAAATTTTCAATTCACTTGCAACTTTATCCTTTATAACTAGTTTACAACTCTACTTTTATAACCCTAAATTTTTAATTTATTCTTAAAATAATATTATGATCTTCCTAATTAAATTTTAAGAAGTATAATTTTAAAAGTTTTAAGACTATATAATAGAACTAATTTTCATATTCTACTATTCTTGCATATTTGGTTGAAGAGTTTTAAATCTTAATTATGAATACTTCTAATCATTTCTAAAAACATTTATGTTAAATTTTATTTGCTCTAAACAAGGTTTGAAAAAAATAGTTTTAACTTTAAGAATTACTTGTATTGTATTTAAAACTTAGAGTCATATTTTATTATCCTTGGTGTCTTTGATGATGTAATCAAGAAGAATTTTCAAATCTTTTCGATCTTTACAATTATAAATGAGTATAAAAACTTGTCTATAATTTGTGCATTTTATTATGTTTCTAGTGATTTAGATGCTAATGTATTTTATAATTATTGTTTCCTCAAAAATCCTTAGCCGGCCCCAATCACGTGTTTGGGAGTAGTACATGCCACTTGCTTTGTCTAAAAACAAGAAAAACAAGATTTGCCAAACGACCTTCTCCTTTCCAACAGTTAACCTCCAAAATGATGGTTGGAAAGAACGTTTATGAAATAAACCATGCCCCAGACGATGTTACAAAACAGAAGGTGGAGTTTTGCAAAATAAGTTATTAATTGCCTTGGACAGGACTTTACAACCACTAAGGTGTAAGAAAAGCTAAAAACCCTAAATTAAATACAATATCCTAAGGCAATTAACCTAATATAAAATAAATAAAGGAAAATAACATGTCACAAAATTAAACTTGCAGACAACAAACTGTGTAAAATCGCAAAGAATGATTTTAACTTCACGATCCATAACAATTAAACTAATTACTTACAAATTTAAAAATAAAAATAATTAATCTACTTAATTGCTAAACTAAAGGAGAATCAATGAATAGAATAAATTCTGGAAACTTGAAAAATAAAAATCCAAAGTTGGAAATTGAAATTAAATATATTGCAAGTCTGGTAGTTGTGTAGAAACAAAGAAAATACGATAGAAAGCAATCAACCAATTTACACAAACAAATAATTGAGATAAATCCATAAGGAAAAGAAAAACTAACCTAATAAATGGGGCAGACCTGTTTTTAGGGTTGAATCCCTTCCAAATCCTTGAAAAACTAATGAAAGTTGTATTTTTTGAAAGAAAATACAAGCGAGGATGGAAATACCTAAACTAAAGTTATGAATAAGGATAGATCTTGAATTCTAATATGGAAACTATGCTGAAATTTGGAAGAAACTAATTGGAAAATTGAAAAGCACATGCATTGGGTTGTTTTCTGTAGGGCAAGCTGTGTCCTTGATTTTTTTCCTCCTGTTTTCCTTTTCTTCAGTGCTGGGAACCATCCTCCATGATCTTTGGCCTTTTTCCCACCATAAATAGATAGTGGGGATTTCACGTCTGGGCAGTTATTTGGTAGTTGATAGGTTTTTTATTCAATTTTAACTCTAATAAAACCCTAGGAAAAATCTTCTCTTAAAAACCTTCAACTTCTTAATTTAAATCAAACTCAACCACCAGAAATTATTTTAGCTGCTACCACCTAAACCCAACCCCTTTAAAATTTCATCTAGGCCTTTAAACTCCAAGCCAGCCCAACCCAAATCAGCTTATTGACTCTCCTTTTAGATTGGACCTTAATTTGACATATGACTTTCTCTTATTGGTTTATTTTTAAATGTAAACAGTTATGTTTTTTACTTAATATTAATTTTTTTATATTATCTCATATATTTAATAATATTAAAAACCGATTAATCTCACTGAACTACATTGATTAGATCTAAGTTAGATTTGTTTGATTATCATATAATAGTAGATTGAATTGGTTTAAAAATTTTACTAATCGATTAAATTCGATTGATTTAAAAAAATATTTAAATCTAAACCAAACCTCACCGCGAATACCCTACATGCTAATTTCAACTTGTCTGTTCTCCAGGGTATTGTGTTGAGAGTTAACACTACAGAGTTCCATATTGAGTTATGATTTCGAAAGATTGACTTTTTCGTTTTGTAAATTGTGTATAGGGTTCTACGAGATAACTGCTGCCGAGAGTGTTGGTTCTGGAACTATTATTGATGCGGATGGCACTATTTTAACATGTGCCCATGTTGTGGCTGATTTTCGGGGCATGCACCCTTCTTCTAAGGCGAAGGTCAGTGGTTACTTGTACATTGGAATGCCTAGGTCTAAATAGTCATTTGAACACTGTCCTTGATGATGCATTTGTAGTTTTCACTTAGAACCATTCTGCCATATCAATATTGTCATATCTAAACTCTAAGTTTATGTAAATCCTGGGAAAATTCTCTCGGAATGGTCATGTTGCTGAAATTGCAGTGATGCAAACTCTAGTCAATTTCAGAATTATTTTATAATCCATGCTTGGTTTTGCATCCACATCTATCCTTGTTTAGCTCTGTTTTATTTTTTTAAAAAAAGCATGCTAATGGAAAGATATTGTTAGATGACATTTGACATGCTGTAGCATGTCTAGTTACACTTAGCCAATCAATTCCTATTTTTAGTTAGTGATCTTTGAAAACTTCATTTGTGAGAACTGAGAAACCATTTAAATACTATTAGATTTTTTTTTTTATGAGAATTACCCTTCACAGCTTTGAAAACCTCTTTGTGGCTTTGATGTATGGTTAATGTATACAGGTTGGTGTGGCTTTACACGGGGGTAGAACATTTGAGGGTACAGTAGTGAATGCTGATTTGCATTCCGATATTGCTATTGTGAAGATTAAATCTAAAACTCCACTCCCAGCTGCAAAACTTGGTTCTTCAAGCAAGCTCCACCCTGGGGACTGCGTATTATCCTTTGGGCTGCCCACTTTCCCTTCAAAATACTGTCACAGCTGGTGTTGTAAGGTATCGAATTTTTTCCAGCATTTTGAAGTCATTCTTCCATTTCTAATTCCATTACCCTTTCTATTCTCAGTAGTCAATTTATGGTTATGCTCAATATAAATGGAACTTTGTTGACTATTACAAACTAGCTAAAACTGAGAAAAAGAACAACTTTGATATGGAAGTTCATCACAGATGGCTAATGCTGTTTCTTTTCCTGCCCTTTTTTCCTTGTATAGTTGTGTTGATCGCAAAAGCAGCGACTTGGGCCTTGGAGGGATGCACAGGGAGTATCTACAAACAGATTGTGCAATCAATCCTTAACTCTTTCACTCTCTATCAGCAAACATCAATTTTTAACACCCTGCATATCATTGTAACCGTGTGAATCCTTTGCGTTTTGTGGTTATGATTTTAGGCATTGATTGACAGTGCTAAAATGCTTGTCATACAACCTTTTTCCCTTGTTAGTACAATATGCCCCTGTAAGGATTAAAGAGGGTCTTATGTAAAGGAGTTTGTTAACCAAACTGGTGTAAACCAGCATCCAAAACCTTAATTCTAGAGTTAAGTTCAAGGGTTCAAGTCACTACAATAGCTAACCAGTAACATTTTTGCCAGTAAAAAATTATAAACTAGAAGAAGATGTGCTGGTATTATTGCATCTTTCTTATGGATTTTTATATGTGTTTGGGCATATTACCAAATTTCTCACATGAAAGGTTTACCTAGACAAAACTAGTTGGTTCTAGTAATACTGAAGTTAGAAGCTAATGGTGGACTACCATTAATGGATATTCTTTTCTTTTTGCTCTCTTGGTGTAGGTAAATTGTGGTGGTCCTCTTGTTAATGTTGATGGAGAAATTGTTGGTATCAATATAATGAAAGTCATAATTGCAGATGGGTTGAGTTTTGTGGTACCAATTGACTCGGTTATCAAAATCATAGAGCACTTCAAGAAGAGTGGGTATATTCTAATTTTCTGTGTAGAACTATTCAGGTGCCTAGATACAAATGCATTGCATACATATATAATATGACATTCAGAGCATTTTTGGTTGATGGAATGGTTATTCCTTTGTCAAAATATAAAATAAGATAAATTAGATAGAGAACCTAGCTAATTAGGAATGCCAATTCCATGCTTTTACAACTTTTCTTCAAATAAGTTAGGAGGAGGAAGAAATGGTTAATCATGTCTCCCCCAAGGTTTTAGCTCTTTCTTCTTTACACTTACTAGAAGAAAAAATCTACAGGATTAGTATTGAGATTATATAGAAGAAATTGGTAGGAGAAACCTTGCCAAGTTGTTGCATCCGAACATCCAAATTCCAAAAACTTATTTTAAAAAAAACCACCTAGACCAGCTAAGCACTCTAGACTTATTTAAGAAATTCTTACCATGGCATGGCGCTTTTTACAAAGCTTGCTTCTTAGACATCCAACAAACTGCCAAGCCCTTCCGTGAGACTGGCAAAAGCATCGAGTACCGTTCCGACCACGAGCAAACTGCCCAATTGTCTGCCCGCCGCTTGTTGGGCCGGCATGTATCCATGCCCACCATAAGGCAGGTGCCCGATATACCCGTAACCCTACTAGCCGAAGTGAAGTTAAATCCAACACTTCTCGGTCAAATGGCTACATGATAAATACAGTGGACTTGCTCACACTTGATTTGTCATACACAATTTCCCGATCACGAAATTACCGCTGAAGGGACACGTCACACTCCGATTATCCTATTAAGCAAACAACATGGACACCTCACGAAGGCCTATAAATACTCCCTAGGGACCACCTCAAAAAGGTAATTGAAACCAACCTAAAGCTCTTTTTTCATTACTCTAGAGGTAGATTCGATTATTATTGACTTAAGCATCGGAGTGTCTACCCTGAGGACCCATCTTGGGGCTTTGTAGGTTCATCCGAAGTGAAGACGCGGACTGAAGAAGGATCTCTGGTTTGGTGCAATTATATTGGCACCGTCTATGAGAATCTAAACTAAAAGCTCTTTTATTGCTTTCTCATCATGGTCAGCACTCGATCTGTCTGAGCTAGAAATCAAGCTCAACCTCTTGGACAAGGTCAAGGTCAACTCCCCAACAACCTTCCACCTCACCTATCACCTCAGATCCCAAATATGTTCCCTCCTGTTGATCATACAGAAGGAGGAGATGAAAACCAACCTCACAACTCAGCTTCCACCGCTAATCAAGATGTAGTTACAGCTCAGCTTGCTGCTATGCAACAACAGTTTGGTGTCTTTCAATTAGTTTTGGCTCAACTCCTAGCTTGGAATAATCCTGGCGATCCCCTTATCAATTTACTGAACCCTACTCCACAACCCCCAGTTCAACAGCAAGACCCTCAACCAGTTCAGCATGCTCTTGCTCTTAGTGAGTCTCAAGGTCAGTCTCACATAGCCCCAGCTCAACAACCTCTACCTGATGATGTCACTCAACATCTAGACAGTTTAGAAAAACTAGTAGCTGAATAGCGAGGTGGCCCACCTCCACACCATAATACTTATTCCATACCTCATCCTCTGAACACCAACATCACATTGGAACCTTATCCCGCTGGCTTCAAGATTCCTCAGCTCGAGACATATGATGGGACAAAGGATCCCGATGATCACCTCCATGCCTTTTACTCCTGTATGCAAGCTCAAAACACCTCTGAATCGTTAATGCGTAAGATCTTTCCCTCCACTCTCCGTGCTAATGCCCGAACCTGGTATTATTGTTTGCCCCCAAGATCTATCAGCTCCTATTCAGAAATGGCATTTGCTTTTTCCATAAAGTTTTCTAGCAGAAGGTTGATAAGGAAAACTACTTCTGAACTGATGCGAGTCAAACAGAGGGACGGAGAATCTCTAAAGAATTACATGAGCAGGTTCAATGATGTAGTTCTCGAAGTCAGCTCCTTCAACCAAGCCGTGGGAATTGCGGCTGTAATTCAAGGTCTCCAACATGAAAGATTCAGAGATAGCTTAATAAAGCATGCTACTGCTACTTTCAACGAGGTTAATGACAGATCGTTGAAATTCATAACTGTTGAGGAATACGCTTTATCCCAGAAACTAGTTATTCCCAAGAATCAAAATCTATATTGGAGAGATGAGGGTCAAAGCAGAAAACGGATGAAGACAGTGCAAAACTGAGGTCCGATGTCGACCTCTACAGCGAGATTTGGAAAGCTGAACTCACTACCCCCTTAGTAAAATATCAGTAAAGAACCGATTACCTGGACCCCTTTCAATCTGTCGAGGTCGCAGATATTCATGCAGATCAAGAATAAGATGGATTTGAGGCGACCAACGCCGATGAGAAGTTCTACTGCTACACGTGATCATACCAGATAATGTGATTTTCATCAAGATCATGGTCATACAACGGAGCAGGGCAATAGTCTTAGGTTAGAGTTGGAAAGTCTAGCTCAGAAGGGAATGCTGAACGAATACATCCAGAGAACTGAGCAACCAAAGTTTGTTCGAGAACAAGGACCACCACCATAGGGGTCTCGTAATGTAGGTAACAGACAAGGTGTGGGATATCAACAAGCGCCACCTCCACTCCCACTACCGGCCAGAATTATACATATGATTATGGGAGGCTTGGAAGTAGGAGGTTTGAGCTCTAAGCAGTGAAAGTTGTACGTCAGAAAGGTGAAGCATCAAAACCGAGCTCAGAAATGAAAGTTTGACGACGCTGATTGGAAGAATCAACCCATCACTTTCACATTTGCTGATTTCAATACAGTTGTCACAACCCACAATGATCCTCTAGTCACTTCCTTCATGATTAACAACTATGAGGTACAACGTGTCCTTGTTGACACAGGGAGTGCACTAGACATTATATACTTTCACTGTTTTGAGAGTCTTGGGCTAGATCCAGCTTTGTTGTAGAGGTACGATAGTCTCATTTATGGGTTCAACAACCAACCTGTTCAGGTGAAAGGAGTCCTTACCCTTAATGTTGCTTTTGGAAGCGGCTGCACTTATGTTACCCCTTCGTTCGGTTTTTAGTCGTCAAAATGGCATCCTCTTTCGATGTTGTTATCGGACGACCCACATTAACCGAGATCTGAGCTGTGGTCTCTCAATCTCACCTCTCCATGAAATTCCCAACTCCCATGGGGATAGCAACACTATGAGGTAACTAGGAGGTGGCTAGACATTGCTACATTACCTCAGTTACAAGGCCTTAGAAAGGCAAAGATCAGATGCGAGAAACCATTCCCCAATGAGTTCCTAACAATCAGCAAGTAATGGGTGTTGAGATAGTAGACAACTGACCAGAGGATAAAACCAGGGCTACCCTAGTTGAGGATGTAGAAGAAGTGCAAATTGATGACAAAGATCCAAACAGGAAAACATAAATTGGAACTTGGTTAAACCCAAAGGAAAGAGCAGACCTAATAGCTTTCCTTTGAGCTAACAAGGATGTCTTCGCTTGGACCTCAGCCGACATGTCAGGGATCTTAACCTTGGTATCTCAACACAAACTCAGCACTAATCCATTAAAGAAACCAATAGCCCAGAAACGACGTCTCTTTGGGGGGGGGGAAGGCTTCAGGTTATAAAAGAAGAGGTAGAGAAGCTCCTACAAGCTGGTTTTTCAGAAGAGTTGATTACTGCGAATGGGTGGCTAACTCGGTGTTGGTAAAAAAGTCAAATGGTAAATGACAAATGTGCATCGACTACACAAATCTCAACCAAGTTTGTCCCAAGGATTGCTATCCGATGCCAAGCATTGACAAATTGGTTGAAGTGACTTCTAGAAATGAGAGATTAAGTCTCTTGGATGCATATTCTGGTTACCACAAGGTGCCAATGGCTCCAGAAAATGAAGAGAAAACCTCGTTCTATGCAAGTGATGAAATTTACTACTATATCATGATGCCTTTTGGCTTAAAGAACGCAGGTGCCACTTACCAGAAAATGGTGACCATCGTCTTCCGATCTCAGATCGGTAGGAATCTAGAAGTTTATGTCGATGACATTGTGGTAAAGAGCCTGAAAGCAGAAAACCATCTAGCTAATCTCGATGAAACATTCAACAACCTCAAAAAGAATAGAATGCGGTTAAACCCAACCAAATGCATCTTCGATGTGGAGTCTAGGAAATTTCTGGGTTTCATGGTTTCCCGGAGAGGGATTGAGGTTAACCCAGAAAGGATTAGAGCAATTGTCAAGATGGAACCACCGAAGTCGATGAAAGATATATAGAGATTAACTGGAAGGGTGGTAGCTCTTCATAAATTCATATCTAAGTCAGTAGATAAGTGCCTGTCATTCTTTAAGATCATGAGGTCAGCAGCCCAGAAAGACGGATCTGGCAAACAGAAGAAGTTTAAATGGAACCAAGAATGCCAAGCTACATTCGATGAGTTAAAGTCTTATCTTAGCTCACCACCCCTACTGACTAAAGCTATGGATGGAGAAATTCTCTATTTGTACCTCGATATTTCAAACGAAGCAATTAGTTCAGTTTTGGTGAGAGAAGAAGGCAAACAACAGAAACCAATTTATTATATCAATAACGTGCTGCACATAGCAGAACTGAGGTACCCTATTGCTGAGAAAGCAATACTAGCAGTTGTCACTTCGGCCAGAAAGCTGAGGCCATACTTCCAGTTACATCTAGTCATCGTCCTTACAGACCAACCTCTTCGATAGATCTTACAGAAATCGGAGTGCTCCGGAATGTTAATTAAATGGGTAGTAGAACTGGGGGAATTCGAAATAACATTCCAGCAGAGGTCTGCAATTCGAGCTCAAGCACTGGTAGACTTTATTGTAGAATGCACCCCATGTCATCTAAACTCTAACCCTGAGTTAAGCAATTGGATCTTATATGTTGATGGAGCATCAAACAGCAAGGGCTCAGGAGCTGGTGCTTTCCTGGTGGGTGCAGATGGATATCGAAGTGAGCATGCTTTAAAATTTAACTTTGATGCCACTGCTAACATGGCAGAGTATGAAGCTTTGCTACTTGGCCTGTAACTAGCATTGGAGCTGCAAGTCGTGGCCATAAGAGTCTACAGTGACTTCCAATTTGTGGTCAATCAAGTCAACTCAATTTGCGAGGTTATTGATCTTGTCATGGCGAAGTATGTAGCCCTAGTGGCCGAGCTGAAGTGCAAGTTCTAGAACTTTTGTTTGAGCAAAATCCCCTGAACTGAGAATGAACAGGCAGATTCACTTTCTAAGTTCGTCTCTGATAACTCTTTAAACTCCAGATCAGTTTTTGTGGAAATTTTAGATGAACCAAGCTTCATGAAGCCAAGAATGATGGAGATCAGCACAGACCCGAAAACACCGAGCTGGATAGATCCAATTATCTCCTTTTTACAAGACAGGATAGTGCTTGAAGACAAGCAAGAGGCAATGAGGTTGAGGAAGAAAGCGTCTCGATATACACTCATCAATGGGGTCCTCTATAAGAGATCTTTCTCACTCTCTCTTCTACGATGCTTGAATTTTTACGAAGTTGAGTAGGCACTTCGGGAGGTGCATGAAGGTGTATGTCAAAGCTACATTGGTGCTAGAACCCTGGCTCACAAAGTCCTCAAGCATGGATATTACTGGCCAAATATGTATAAAGATGCTACTCACTTTGTTCAGAGATGCCCGAAGTGCCAATTCTCCGCACATTTAACTCACCAACCAACAGAAGGGCTCACCAACTTGGTAGCATCGTGGCCATTTGCTCAGTGGGGACTTGATCTTTTGGGCCCATTCATGAAAGGGGTTGGAGGTGTAACCCATCTGATTGTTGGAGTTGATTATTTTACGAAATGGGTTGAAGTTTGGCCATTATCTAGTCTTACTTCCACAAAGGTCGAAGACTTTGTTTTTGGCTCAATTATCTGCAGATATGGGATCCCGAACCAGATTGTGGCCGACAATGGTACTCAGTTTAACTGTTCTTCCTTTTGAGATTTCTGCTTTAGTTACGGGATCAAACTACAGTTCACCTCGGTTTATCATCTGGAGTCCAATGGTATGGTAGCATTTGTTAATAAAGCTATCTTAGAAGGAATAAAGCCGAGGTTGGAGCAACACAAGGCCAGGTGGGCAGACGAGCTCAATGACGTCCTTTGGGCATATAGAACTACGAGCCGAACTGCCACAGATACTATTTCCAACCGAAGATACTTTCATTCTATTTTTATTTTCTCACCTACAGCTTTACCCTAGATTAAATATGCATAATATGTAAAGCATATCCTAAAAACTATAATTTCATGAAATAGGTGAAACACCCTACCACCTAACCTTTGGTACCGAATCAGTCATTTCTATTGAAATAGGACTCTCAAGTTTCAGGGTAACCCATTTCGATGAAGGACGAAATGGACAACTGTTTCGGGAGAACCTTGATCTGCTTGCCAAAGTCAGAGAAGAAGCACGACTTCGAACTCTTGTATACAAGCAGAAATTAGCCAACTTCTACAACAAACGAGTTCGCCCTCGAACATTCAAAGTAGGAAACCTTGTTCTCGGAAAGGCTTGCCTATCAGGGTTTGAAACTCATTTTGGCAAACTGGCCCCAATCTGGGAAGGCCCTTATACGGTGGCCGAAGTGCCACATCCTGGTGCCTATATCCTCCAAGACGTTGAAGGAAAGAGAGTTCTTAGAGTCTGGAATATCAATAACTTGAAG
Source organism: Rubroshorea leprosula (assembly GCA_020521535.1). Classification (NCBI taxonomy): domain Eukaryota; kingdom Viridiplantae; phylum Streptophyta; class Magnoliopsida; order Malvales; family Dipterocarpaceae; genus Rubroshorea; species Rubroshorea leprosula. Next base: position 53,898 of record BPVZ01000141.1, on the reverse strand, counting down.
AAATTTTACCCTTAATAAATTTCTTTCAAGTAATCTATGTCTTATTCTCCTTTATACTTATTACTTCTTCATTGTTGAAATTCATTTCATCTCTTATTCTGTATATCCGAGGTCAATTTGTTTAGAATTTATTCCATGGACTTCACTTTTATTAATGAATGTCACTTCACATACGAAGTGATTTACTTCATTTCAGTTCATCTCTGAAATGATTTACTTCTCCTCAACTCATATCCGAAGTGATTTACCTTATCTCAGTTCTTATATTAATATAAAACAACCAAAACGTAAAGCAAGTATTACACATAATTGTAAAAACAAAATTTTCATTAAAAACAAATAATAAAATTACAATTTATTCAATTGTTCCAATGTTATCAAATAAGAAAAATCAAAAAATACAAACTCCTAATTATTCTACTGAGGGTGGTGGCTGAGGTGGCTCTTGCTCGGCTAGAAGAGGTGGCTGGTAATCATCAGAAGGAACTGGATGGACCTCAACTTGCAGAGGTGGTTAGCTCTCCTCCACTTCAGCTCCTTCTACCTTTGCTCCTACTTCAGCTCCCTCCACCTCTGCCTTTTCTTCCTCCATTGCCACGAACTCGAAGTCGAAATTTGGAGGCAAAACGGTGCGCCCTTCTGCGTCATGATCCCATCTCAGTTTAATCTGAAGATGAAAATCTGTTGACATGCTCTCACTGTTTTCCTGCACCCTTTCCTCTTGTTCGTCGAAGGTCACCTTCGTAATATCCACTTCGGGATATTCAGTTTTCACATTTTTTCTACAGTCGGTGAAGGCGAGAATAGCAGTTGGCAGTCAGTAGAGGTTGACAATGTTGTCAAACGAGCTGGAGTTGACGAAGTTGTTGATGTGCTCCTTCATCCCGTTGTGTACCAGCAGTTGAACATTTTTTTTCAGCTCCACCGCAGCTTCTTTCATCACTTTTATCTCCTTTTCTTGAGCCTCGCGCTTGCTTTTAGAGATTTTTCTCTTTTTCTATTCAAAGATGAGCTTGGTACTGAGGGAATCCCTCTCTTGCTCAAGCTGTTTCACTATTGGTACCACCTCATCCAATGCTTCTTGCATGTCCTTGTTTTTCTTCTCCAGCTCCTCCTTCTCCTTCTACAACTAGTCACACTGCCTTTGCAAGAGGGAGCACTCCTTCACACTCTCCATAAATTCCTGGGCTAGACCATTCACCCAGCTCACACTCTGCAATCCAAGTAGAAGTCAGAAAAAAAAAAAAAAAAAAACAACACACCAACAACTACAAATAAATCAACTTAACATACCTCCAGAGCATGCTTCACCACAGTTGCCCCACAATATCTCATAGCCTTGTCCCTCGCTTGACACTTGTCCACTTCGGGGAAGGTTGCATTAATAAACCTCCTTGCCCCCGTTGCATTCTTCGCATCAAACATGTTGCTCTTAAAGGACAATGGGGCAATGAGGCCTTTCCCTTTAACAAGAGCCCTTACCTCAGCCCCCTCAGCCTCAGACTCCTTGAGCTCAAGATCGAGCTCAACAAAAGGGGGCCAAGGTACGAACTGTAGAACCTCGCTCCCCCTAACTTCCTGCTCCACCACCTTTTTCTTCCTTTGCAGCGCTGCTACCTCCTCATTGCCCTTCCTTTTCAACTCCAGCCTGGGCCTCACCTCCTCAACTCCAGCTGAGGTGCTAGGCGCTAACTCCTTCCCAGCCTCCACCTCATTCACCTCCTTGGTTGAAGTCTTTGACTTCTTCCTCAGCTTCTTTGGGATAGCTACCCCCCCAACAGCATTTAAAAATTTATCCATCTTAGCTGCAAAACAACATAAACAAAACGTGTCACAAATACAACTTTATGTCCCACATCAAGCACTACAATGCAAAATACAAACAAACCTTCACTAAAAGCGCTAGGCCCATAAAGCTCAGCAGTCTCTATACAATCCGCACTGGTGAGGTACATAATGTTCACTAAATTACCCCCTCCCTCATCAACTTTCCCACCTCTTCCTCCTCATCCTCATTTAAACTATATTTATTTTGGTTGGCTTTCTTAGCCTTCCAAGATGACAACAATTCTACTTCAGCATCCCCCCTCTCCCACTTAGTGTCATCTACAAAGAAAAATTTTTCCTTCCATCCTTTAATGGATGAAGGACCCGCTATAAATAAGCTCCTACTCTTTTTATTTGACACTCTAGGGGTCAAATAATACCACCCTTTGTCCTTTCTACTACCCTCTTTAGAACAAAAAAATATTTAAACATATTTACAGTTGGCACATTAACCCCCTAAGCTCGGCAATAAACTAAAAACCTTATTATTACCCACATAGCATTGGGGGCTAATTATGTCAACCCTATACTATAATCTAATAATAGACCCACAAGCAACTCAGGAATTGGAAACCTAAGCCCAGCTGTCAAATAATGAGCATACATGGGCATCCAATAATCCCGAGGTGCAGAACACGCCCTCTCCTCTACCCTAGCAGGCCTAATCAAAATTCGGGAAGAAATTTCATAACTTTCAACTAAATAGCCCAAGCTATCCCTGGTCCCGAGCTCAGACTCATACTACTTCACCTCAAACACAATGTCTACATCTACATCATAACACCTCTCATTCCTACCCTTGACTTCTACTACAGTAATGGGTACCCTATCTCCCTTTACCCCAACTATCTCACTTCTCCCCGCCCTCTCTTCCGTCCTCTTCGAATCAGATGACTCACCGGTCATTACCTTTTTACCTCGGCTGCGGCCACTATGACTCCGGTCATTACTTTTTACTACGACTCCGGCCACTAGACTCAGGTCATTACTTTTTACTATGACTTCGGCCTCTATGACTTCGGTCATTAATTTTTAGTACGGCTCCGGCCACTATGACTTTGGTCATCATTTTTTACTACAGCTCCGGCCACTATGACTCCGGTCATCACTTTTTACTGCGGCTCTGGCCACAATGACTCCAATCATTATTTTCACTACGACTCCGGCGACCATCATTCCGGTCACATTTTATTTTGGGAATGGCCAAAATGACTCCATGTCACATATCCCACTATTAGTTACGACCATACAAGAATTTGAGTTACCAATTTTTATTTTATTTTAACTTCTGTAACTCATCTTTAATAATTTCATTCCTCTTTCTATCTATTTATGCACTACTCCCATTATCTCTAACAACATCATTCACAAGTGAATGACTTCGAGGGGGGAATAGTGTAAGGATAGGTCCGAGGTCCTTAACCTCGGACGTACAGTAACAATTCCTTAATAGCCGAAGTGAAGTTAAATCCAGCATTTCCCAATCAAATGGCTACATGATAAACACAGTGGACATGCCCACACCTAATTTATCACACACAATTTCCCAGTCTTGAATTTACCGCCTTAAGGGACACGTCACACTTCGATGATCCTGTTAAGCAAGTCATGTGGACACCTCACGAAGGCCTATAAATACCCCCCAGGGGCCACCTCAAAAAGGTAATTGAAACCAACCTAAAGCTCCTTTTCCATTACTCTAGAGGTAGATCCGATTATTACTGACTTAAGCATCGGAGTGTCTACCCCAAGGTGGGGCTTTGCAGGTTCATCCGAAGTGAAGACGTGGACTGAAGAAGGATCTTTGATTTGGTGCAATTACAATACTTGAAAAAGTTGAACTTGTTTAATGGGTCTCTTGCCAAAAGCATCATCACTACCATCAGCACCAGCTCCACCACCTGCCTTGCCTTCCCCTTTTATCACTTGGTTTCATTGAATCCATTAAGTGGACTATCCAAACACCGAATAATAATTCTAAAAAACATGAATTACCATGTGATATTTATACAGAAAATAGATATATAAAAGTTACATGGTTATGTATATATATATGGTATACATTAGTAACTATTAATACAATTCTAACTTATAAAGTAAATCAATTAGGATAACTTATATTTATAGGGTAAGTCTTCTTTACTCATATTTTCATAAAACCACCATAGAGGAAAAACTGACTTTTTCCTATTTTTTTTCTTTTTCAATTACTGGTATGTTTTCTTCTTGCAATGGTGACACAATTGAGATAATTAACTCAAGTAAAGAAAAAATGTAAAAAAATTCAAACAGCTCATAAACACTCAGCAGCTCTTTGGCCCTTGAACAGATTCACCAACTTATGTCTATGAATAACAACTTTCCTATTTGGAAAAAATAAAAAACACATTGTCTTCACCAGTTGCCTTGTTCTTGCTCATTGGCATATTCTTCCTCAAATTATATCAAAAGCTCTAAAACACCAACTCGGCTTTCCTCATCTTTCTTCCACTTTGACTTGATTGGCCATCAAACAAAGACACAAACCATTTTGGCTTTCCTGTTCGGAAGGCATGATATCCCATTAGCAGTCCAAAAACAACTCCTCATCCATAGCCTAACACTAAAACCGTCCAGCCAAATCTCCATAACTCAGCTTTTTCTTGGAAGGAGCTTGGTAGTGTCCCATTTCCATTACAAGATTTTGATAATGGGATTCCACATAGTCCAAGGTTTCTTTCATAAGAATCATTTCCAAAAGTGCTGAATGATTGCCTTGTGGTATGCATTCGACAATATGATTATTTGAAAGATTCAATACGGCAAGTTGTGTCAAAGATACCAATTCATTTGGAATTTTTCCTGCCAGCTTGTTAGAAGAGAGATCCAACCATTCTAGATTCGTCAAATTCCCTAGTGATGGTGAGATAGGACCAATAAAGTTGTTATGAGAAAGATTAAGCCCCTTGAGAGAACTAAGCTTTCCAATTACATCTGGAATTTCTCCTTCAAACTTGTTATTTGAGAGATCAATGCTAGTGAAT